>WBZZ01001694.1:290000-295000 GCA_019918135.1 Paulinella micropora
TATACCCAGGAAGCGCATCAATAAAAATTCCACACCCATGTTTTTTCCTTGACACCGCCGCAAGTTCCTATGAAAATTTCCGAGAAACAGGAAAATTTCCATACTCAGTTGATTTATTAGCGACTCCAGATTGTTACAATAGTACGATATTTACTAAACGATAACTGCCCTAACGATATGAAGACTGTGCCAGGAATACCTAAAGTAGGGACTCCGTAGACTTCAGACCAAGGCCCGGATAACTGACAGACCGGAACGGTCAATGACGGTAAATCACGTAGTATATATTGATATTACTAATATTGATATACCGGGTGGGCCGGCATATGATGTCGCTTACAGATCATAAGCTACTTTTCGAGTCTTTTCGACGGGAAGGGAGATCAAGGGATGGCATTTACATGTGATGCCAGAGGAAGGATAGAGCTGGAGCTCGGGAGCACGAGTTCTCACGGATGAGACTCGCACTGGACGTGGACTAATTATGAGGCGATCATTTTAAAATAGTTGTGTTTTCATGACCAAACTACCAAACCTGTACTAAGTATACTAGAGTCTCCTAGCAAATAAATAACATTATTACAATATTAATAATTTACAACGTAATTATTAAATAAATCAAATATTGTAACTATATTATATTATGAAATAATATTAATCAGAATTGAATATTCTATTTTATAATTAATTTAAAATAGTACTAAAACTTATAAATTAGTATTTTAAATTAAAATATAGTTATCTACACGTTGAGGCTGTTTGACACTGAAAGGAAGCTGAGGTGATGCAGATTGCTTCCTGAAGCAGGCAGTTTCAAGTGTTATTGTATGTTATTAAATCTTGTTTTATCTGTTTTTGATCGTTTTCCTGAATAAGTAGAGGCGATTCATCACCCTGTCCAGATGACTTCATAGAAACATCAAGGGAAATGATGTTGCATGCTAATACACGTTTCTCCCATGGTTTGTATTCTTCAGCTTCAGTGCTTGGGTTATACATGAATTGTTTCTCCGCGTCACCACATAGCCAAGCGGGTAAATACTCACCTGTATATTGGCTGGAGCCAGGTGGATGACCCCATATGTTCACATGAATTGTACTCGGACTCGAGAGCTGGATCATCGTCGTCTACTTCCACGTGGGTAACCTTTCCTAAGCTAAAGTTCTTCACTTTTTTTTCTTTGCGTTTTTTAAGATTATTCTGATTTTCGTAATCTATCCACTCAAACACTATGAATGTGTCTACAGCAGGAAGATCAGCAGCTGGATCAATCGAACCAACTTCGCTGGCACTGGTCTCGTGACCGCCTGCCTCGCGATCGCCGTCGATCAGAGCTTGCTGTTGCAGCTGCTGCTCACTCACCTGCCCATGAGCTTGATCATCAACATGAGCATTCTCCGACTGCGCATTATTCGAATCACCGCCACCTATCAACAACGCCGGGCAAGCAATCACTTTCATTCTTCTTTCTCTTCGTGTCATTTCTTTTTTTTTTCTTCTCTACTTTAATCTGCGCTGCAGTACTAGTGCGCTGGCGCTGGCGGTTGTGACCTGAAGCTCTTTCTCTTGTATCCTCCTCTGCCTCCTCAGATGAGGAATTCTCATCCTCCTCATCCTCGTCGCTCGTGGACAAGCGGCGGCGGCGGCGGCTCCTGTCACCTGCAGCAGGCTGCCCAGCCCGAGGCCGAGGAAGAGCAGCTACTAAAGCAGAAAGAAAATTATATGTCACACTAATACTGAGTAACTGAATCAAAAATCACATTAAGGAAACAAACCAATATATATGTATATATATCTATATATATATAGTTCTTATGCATGCAATATACATATACCTGCATGTTGCTGACGAACAAAATTACATCGCGAAGTCTTGCAATCATAAACAGTAAGCTGAATTGGCCGTCCCTCCCTGTTGCTGCAGGGTTGACAATTCTTCTTGGACATGCCTGGGCGCATGTCCCAGACCATCGCTGGATTTTGCACATCAGGATGCATGCCAAGGTTGGCGTACTGACGAACCCTCATAATGCCTATCGGATGACTAATCCGACCGTCCTCTTCTTGAGCGCTGAAATCGAAATAACCGATTTTCATCACACCCAGCTTGTCACTTCCCAAGTTGATACTGTCAGACATCTTGGGAACCTCGATGTAAAGAGACGGCGTGAACTCCCGAAACAGAACGGTCGTTCGCTTGAGTAGCCTCCGTGCGGAGACCTCAGTTGGGCTGGTCGCATGTCTCAAGGCTTCATAAAAAGCTTTAGGACCGCTTAAGCATGAGACACGCTTAAGCCTGTTAAAGAAGGTATTGAGAAGTGCAAGAGCACTGTCTGTGAGACCGTACGCATGTCGAGGACAATAAGGAATGTACTCTACCGTCAGTCCGAAGTCGCTGTAGAATGTGCTGTAGTACCAACAAACTGGTAGCCCGCGGAAACCATTGCCAGTATCCCCTCGAAAAATGAGATGCGTCACATTTAGACATAGTTGATGTAGCATGCTCTTTCCTGTGTCATGATCGTTTTTAGTAGGATCTACTAATACACGCAAACACATTCTGACGGTGTTAGCGTTCTTGTTAGCCTCCGTGTTAGGACGATTAGGCTTTGTGTAGATGATCCACACATACTGGCCCAGTGAAGCAAGGATGAAACTTGTTGCTCAGCGGGGGGGATACGAGTGGTTAGTGTTGCACCAAAGATTGATACTGGCTTACCATCACTATCGTAAATACCACCAAAATCTAGCGTCAACATTGCTTCGTGAGGTGCCAGGTGCTGCTCCCGCCTCTTCGATTCTGGCCGCTGCGACGCATTCCACTTCACATGCTGGTCACGTGATCGAAGTTTTGCCTTCAGTGACTTCAATTCTTTCACACAATTTGCACGGCTCTTGTAGTGTCCCCATTTCCATGCCTCCAAGGGCTCACCCGGATTAGTGCCAGGCTCGTCCTCTTCTGCAAGCAACTCTTCAAGCTCAGTCACTTGGCTTCGTAAGGAAGGCAGTCCAGAACACATACCACATAAACACTCTGGAGGCCGCTTCTGGATCGACACACCTTTCAGGATGTTGAAATAAAAAGTGTTGTAGCTCTTCGAGGACGGTAGAGATTGTCATCGTTTGAATGAAGCGGATCATCTTCCATGTCTGATTCAGCCATCGCATGTTCATCAGAAGGATCAGGCATACCTAAATCAATACCACCTTCCGCCAAGTTCGCAGCACGCGCAATATCTTTGGAGCATTCAACCCCACGTTGTTCACACTTGTACTGCTTGACGCCAGTTGCCTTGTGTGTCACATAAAGTTGCACGTTTCGTTCCCACTCATTACGAGGAGTAGCGCGCAGGAACTCTTCTTCTTTGTATTTAGCGGAACCAATCGATCGTGAAAGCGTGAAGTCCTTGACTGCCGAGTGGATGAAAGTCGAAGATTTTGATAGCTCTGCGTGGGATCGTGTTGCAAACGAGCTTCCCGATCCTCATGCAGAAACAACCACGCAAAACAGTCGGAGTGGAAAGAAAAAGAGGAAAAGAAGAGATGAATCGGTGCAAACAGGTACTCTTCCAGGGCCGCCGGGAAAGCAAGGTAAAACGGGACAGGCAGGTAGACAGGGAAAGCCGGGTCCCAGAGGGCTACAAGGTGCTGATGGTCCTGCTGGCCCAAAGGGACCCGCTGGCCCACGGGGACCTGAGGGCCCACGGGGACCTGCTGGCCCAGCTGGACCTGCTGGACACGATTCAGATGCACTGCAGCGTCAGCATGAAAAGCTGACAGAAAAATATCATGTGTTAGCGACGAATTCAGTGAATAGCTTTAAGGAAGTTGCTTTGTCTGCTATTAGCAGATGCTCGGCAGGGAAATCGTCTGAGGAACCTGCTTGCAAGAAATCCAAGATCGAACCCGCATCCGTTAGCTCTAGCATAGCTAAAGCTATTGAGATTATACTCTGGAAAGCGATCATGGATGAGTGTAAAACAAAAGAGCAGGAGTCTAAAATTCTTGATCAACTTTTGGATATAGCTGGACTCTCGGAAGGACAAAAACAAGATTTGATGTTGGTTTGGTATCCCTTTAAGTTTGATGCAAACAAAACAGGTAAGCTTATTGATTTCAAAGCCATGATGGAAGAGTACTCTAAAGTCTTTAAGTGACGCAGCCACCACCCCCCCCCCCCCCTCCCTCCCCCTCCCCCCCCCCCCCCGGGCCCCCTCACACACACACACACACACCCTTGCGGCGGACCACATCACAAAATCATAAGTGTCACTTTAAAAGTTTATAGTTGCTACATAACTAATTAAAATATATATATATATAGCCTGCATTATTGTCTTTTGATAGTAGTATGACGTAGCTCAGAGTCAGCTGCTTCCTCCACTACAATCACCCCCCCCCCCCCACCGTGGCACACACATCTGTAGTATTTGTCTATCTACTTACCAGGCTCAACCCGGCGGGTGAATCTTACACTCACAATTCTTCTCTCAAGTGTTATTAAATATTCAGATAACTTTTTTTAATTTTAATATAAACTGTCACAGTAATCATCAGAGGAATCAAATCTGGCTTCAGAAAAGACGCTTAATTTATTGTAATTTATGACTAGTTTGGTAGTTTGGTTTGGCAGGACACAACTATTTTAAAATGACATCGCCTCCGCCTCATTTTATTTGTTCGACAGCCGGAATGCCTTATGTCATGTGTCGGTCGGTAGGAGAGCGCCTTCGCCGGAATGAAGAGTCAGTCTTCGGCGTCGGGATCGACCGCTTGCATCGGCTTCCCCCCAAGGGGGAAAAGGGATTGTCGGCCGGCCCGCACAATACATAGTGGCATTAAGTGTCGCCCCGCTTGCCGTTACTTGACTCTTGATGATGCTTGGTCTGCCCCTCTACCGTTGAGGTACGAGTAAGTGTCAGAGTAGCTGTTCCGGTCACAAGATGTTTAATAAAAAAGAAGACTTCTCACAGCCTCCCGTCACAATTTCTCTGTATGA
>WBZZ01001694.1:325000-330562 GCA_019918135.1 Paulinella micropora
TCATGATGTGTATTGTTAGGAGCAGCTGAAAGTCCATAAGGCATGAGAGTAGAGGCGTTGGCGATGCGATGGAGAGTGTGTGTAGTGCGTGAGGCAGGTTCTGGCGACGCTGGGGGTGCTGGCGGGCGCCGAAGGGCACGAAGCGACGCGGCAGGGTCCAGTGACACCGGCGGAAATGCGTGTAGTGTGTGTTGCAGATACCGCCGATGCTATTTGCATGGACGGGCGCTTTCCTCGGCGTAAAGAGGCGCGGCGGTGATGGCCAGCGACATTGGCCGTCTACTACTCTCAATGGATTACAAATACGCGAAGCACGGAGCTACCACTGTGGCCCTTATGGGACAAGGTAGAATCGCCGAAGACCTGGACAATCCCCGTGGGAATGCCTCTTCGACGGGCTCTGGCCCGATGTCCCAGGATGGGAGGATGAGGGCTCGCGTATATGACGGAATTCCTGAACCACGTGGAGAGGCTATCTTAGCTGCGCCTCATCCTTCCTCCCCAAACCTGGCACACGGGTCGGCGCTTCAACATAAGGCGAGCGGCGCTATATGGCAGATGGCACCGCCGCCTCGACGGTACCGGCGGGTAGATCGGTACGACAAGGACGGGCGTAATCTGATTGTCTGGGGGCTCTCAGAACGCGCCAATCTACAGGAGATCGCCTCCAAAATGAGCGGTCTTGGTCTGGTGGTCCCGGTAATGGAGTGGCAAGGCCAGCGAATGTCTCGTCACCTGGAGCTGGTCTACGAGGACGATGACAGCAGGCAGACGGCGTTGCAGCAACTCAAACATCTCAAATTCTTCGGCAGAGGGGTCAATGTGGCCCTTGGGCGCAGGTTCAGGGACAGGGAACGTGTCCGAAGGCTTATTCGCATCCATCTGCGTGGGGAAGCGGCGGTCCGGAAGGAGGAAGCTGCGACGGGATATCGCGTCTTGCCTCTGCATGAAGAATGTGTCGATGATGTGCAGGTGGTGTCTTCGGAATTGACTGCCGATGCACCTAAGTGTGTGTCTGAGTGTGCTGATGTGCATGTGGTGCCCCTGCATTCGGCGGCCAGTGCAGTGGGGGACCAACCTGCGCAAGCACCTGCAGAGGGGGGCAGCACGAGGGCGGAAGCCAAGCGCGGCCGTCGGGTCCGGAAACGAGCCAAGAAGCACCGCTCCAAGCAGTTCGATACCGGCTTCAAGCTACTCGTCGCGAGTCACAACTGGCAGGGTAAAACGGGATACGACAACGTAGGCACGGCGGAATGGGCATCATTCTACAAGCACGAGGGCTGGCTAGTCATCGGGGCTCAGGAGCACCGCATGGGCAAGAAGCAACTTTCCAAATGCAGCCTGGATGGATTCCGGATTTTTGGAAAACCTGCGGAGGTCAGCGAGAAAAATCGCTGCAAGGGTGGGGTTCTATTCGCGGTGGCTAACTTCCTTGGTCCGTATTGCAACCTGGTGTCAGCCCCCGTCGACCACCGGCAGCAAGTGTGGCTGCGTATCGCCTCGGGTGTTACCGGCGCTCAGGATATCTATGTGGGCAACGGCTACTTTCCCCAGGAAACGCAGGAAGAAGAGTCGTCAGAGGCGTATGCGGCCTGGCAGGCAGCTATAGCTTTTTTTGGAGCCAAAGGTATTGTGGTCACGGTGGCGGATGCCAACGCGAAGCTCGGGCCGGCATGCAGCCGAAAAGAGGAGGGCATCGTCGGTCAGCACGGGGAGGTCGATGATAAGGGAGCACCGGTACGTTCGGAGAACGGCAAGAGACTCGCGGCTGTCCTCGTCGCTTCGGGCCTGCGAAATCTGAGCGGCTTCTCGTGCCCAGTGGAAGGGTCCTACTGGTGGTCCCGGCGTGAGCAGCGCGGCATGGGCACAGGCAAGCACCTCCTCGATTACATCTGCGCGTCGCCTGGCTTGGCATCTGGAGCAAAGTTCGGAGTATGCGAAGATGATCTTGATACGGACCACAAGGCAGTATGGGCCGAACTGACGTGGAGCGGCCAGCGCCGGCCAAAGCGGGCTGCGAAACCTTACAGGTCCTTTCGTGCTGATAAGCTTATTGGTGCTGGTGTCTCGGGTAATGATCACGCTGCGAAGCAAGCGCTGGATTATCTACGCGACAAGTTCGATGACGTATTCCAGCATTGCCTACAGAAGCTTGGAGTGCATCAGCTGCCTGAGCTTGACCTATCGGGTGGTGCCGACAGCCAACGGGTGGTAGATGACGTCACCGAGCGAGTGGCGCAGTCCTTCCGAATGGCGGCGCACCGGGTCCTTGGCTCCAGATGTATACGACCCCGTTTCACCAACAATTGGTTCGACGGGGAGCTAAAGGAGCTCATTCAGCAGCGCCGGGAGGCCTACGCAGCATACAGGAGGGATGAATCGAATGCGGAAGCCCGTCTGAATTGGCTACGGCTCCGCAAGCAAATTCGGAAGGCAACTCGGGCCAAGAAGTCCGCCTCCTTCAAGCAAGTGCAGGAAGAAGCGGTCAAATGTCAACGCGAGCAATCCTCAAAGCGCTTTTGGCTACTCGCGAAGCGGCTTGGCGGGGCACGCAGAACGAAGGTCTCCGCGCCGGTGCAAAGGGAGGATGGCTCACTGGCGTGTACGCTGCCGGAAAAGGTCGCTCGGTGGGAGGAATTTCGGAAAAATTCGGTGAAGCCACGGGAAAATCCGGCAAGTGCGGCTGTTGTGGTGGAGTGCTGTGCAGAAGCAGGCTCGCTGGAGTGGGAGGAAGCCGAAGCTAAGCGGCAGTTCCACTGGAACGATCGCTTCAGAGATGAGGTGGCCCGGGCTATGAAGGAGCACGAAGTAGGTGAAGACACTTGCGAAGAGCTGGACAAGCCGTTCACGCAAGAGGAGGTCCTTGCAAGGCAACGTGCCCTGAATAACCACAAAGCTTGTGGCGAGGACAAAGTGAAGAACGAGATGCTCAAGTATGGCGGCGCCTACATCAATGGCTACTTAACGCAGTACTTCAACTGGATTCGAGAAGCCGAGAGGACTCCAAAAGCTTGGGGCAAGGGAATCATCGTCAATATCCCCAAGGGTGGGGATCCTACGGATCCTGACAACTGGAGGGATATCTCGATTATTAGTTGCCTTGGTAAGCTGTATCTGTCCTTATTAGCTACTCGTCTAACGCTCTTCGTGGATGGCCCGGATAAGCTACGTCCAGAGCAGGGAGGCTTCCGCCCGGGGCGTCGCACTACGGATCAGGTCTTTACCCTTTGGCAGAGGTTGAAGGGGCGTCAGCAGCAGAAGCGGGAGTCGTATGTCCTGTTCGTCGATCTACGCAAGGCTTTCCCGTCTGTTTGGAGAGATGGCCTATTTGAGAGGCTCTGGAAGCTGGGTGTAAGGGGCAAGTTCTGGCGCACGCTACGCAGGTGCTACGAGCAGACTTCGTCGCAAGTGCTAGTTGATGGAGCACTCACCCCCGAAGTACTGGAGGGTGTAGGCGTCCAACAGGGGTCCCCTCTCTCTCCTACACTCTTCAACGTCTTTATGGATGAGCTGTGTGATCGGCTGGCGAGTGCCCTCAAGATCACGGATGTGAAGCGGCTGAACGACATCAAGGCACTTCTATACGCGGACGACGTGGCCCTCATCGCTCACAGTCGCACCGAGCTCCAGAAGATGGTCAATGTTGTGGCCAAGTTCGCGGAAGATTACCGGCTGGAAGTCAACTTGAAGCCCGGCAAGACGGAAATCATGCCCATTTACACGTCGAGCAAGGCGAAACGACCAAGTATCAGGGAGCGAGGTGAGCCCGTGGTGTGGTTTCGCGGCCAGAAGCTTTGTGTCACCAGTCAGTACAAGTACCTGGGAGTGGTTATCACCGACGACCTGAAGTGGAAGGAGCAGGCCCTGCGGGCTACGCGTGTCACTGAAGTCGCCACCGCAGGTTGGTACTCTTTGTGGTGTGCAGGTGAGATACAAGCTAGGTATCGTCTCATGTGCTGGAATCAACTTGTGGGGGCCAAGCTGAAGTACGCCTTCGATGTCTGGCGTGCCCCCGTATCGCAGCTCACCAAGCTGGAGGCAGCAATGCTGCGCCCCATGAGGATGATTCTCGGCATCAGCCCTAAGACAAGCAAGTGGATTACACTCTTTCTGGCGCGCTCTTTGAGTGCGGAGCGTTAGCGGCGGGCGGCGCAACTGAAGTTCTATGGACGGCTGCGTGTTCTACCGGAGAAGCGATTTCCTGTCATCGCATCTCAAGTCAAATCCGATTGGACTGCGGAGGCCGAAGGCGCTATCAGGGACTCAATGGATCTACAACAAGGGCTTCAGGAGCTCCTAAATAGCTCAGAGAAGGACCTCGAGGGTTGGTGTTCGACTGTGGACAAGTGGGCCCTTCAGCAGGACGTCAAGATGGTGCAGCAACTGATGTGGGACAAGCGAGAGGCAGGCAGCGATCTTACTGATGGCCTGCGAGTCATCCTAAGACAAGTCTTTGGAACTAAGGAGTTCCCAAGATGGGTAGCCCTTGATGATGCGCATTATAATCTGCTTCGGAGAAGGTTGCTCAGCTGCAACAACCGCCTTCGGTTGTACCGCAGCAAGTTGGTCAGTGGCATGTCCCCTCGCTGCTTCTGTTGTCATGATGATGTCAATGAGTCCCTTGCGCACTTCTTATGGGTTTGCCCCATGCATGAGGGGAGACGTAAGCAGCTGTTGCTGAGTATGCAGAGGCTCGGTGGCATGGCTGTGGGGGGTGCTGAGGGGGATGGAGGGAGTGAGGAGGGTGGTGAGGTCGTAGGCGGTGAGGTTGTGGTGGAGGATGTGTTGCTTGGGCGGGAGCGGGAGGGCTCTGTGCGGCAGGGTTGGGATGATATGTCGCCTGTGGATCAATCACGATTGTTTTGTAAGTTTTTTCAGGGGAAGTCGCGCTTCCGCAGTAACTTTAGGCTTGCTGCGTTGTTAGGGGTTACAGCGTTGCGTCCCCCTCCAAAGTTGGATGTGTTGTTTGGATCATATGTGTCTGAGTGTTGGTCTGCTAGGGAGGGTAAAAGGGAGGAGCTTGGGGTGGAGGATGGGGGCGAGGAGGTGATTGACCTCACTGAGGTTCCATCAGCTTCTGTCCCACCCTCTCCCCCAAGTGACGTTGATGTTGCGCGGCGCGGCCGTCCGCGCAGTGTGGACGTCCTGGCTAGAGAGAGGGGTTCGGGAGCGCAGCGTAGTGTCTCCGAGTTCTTCTCTTCAGCTAACACCCTCGCATCTAGCTCTTCATGCACTTCACAGCCCCAATCTGCCCCTGCTGTTGCTGTTGCTGCTATGTCTGTTTGGTGTTCTGACAATGCGTTGGGATCGGCTGACCCCGGTGACCCAATGGAGGCACATGTCCAGGATCTGGATCTGATGCTATAGTCTGAGGAAGCCTATTATTATTATTATTATTTATTAATTAATTAATTAATTAATAAATTAATTTTAATTAATTAATTAATAATTAATTTTTTTTTTTTTTTTTTTTTTTTTTTGCTTGATTATTTTTTGCTGTGTGCAGATTTATTCGCAGAGAAAATCACTCGAACACCATTGACCATCTGCTTCCCTGACTAT
>WBZZ01001695.1:12500-20000 GCA_019918135.1 Paulinella micropora
CTAACTCTTAAGTACAATCGACCATGACTTCAAGCGCTTCGATCTCAGCCAATACTTGTATCCACGTGTGTTATGGCTCATTAAAAAGCTCTTGATCAGAGCTTTTCAACGAGCCACTGCACAAGCAACAACCACGAGAAATGGCTGAGATCGAAGCGCTTGAAGTTGTTGCTCATTGCACTCAAGAACTAGGAACTTCTCAATGATGACGGACCACGAGGAGTTCAAAGTTTGATGATTTTGCGTCCATGTAAGGTCAGTTATCACTGACCAGATCTGGACGTGAGCTCAGACCTCACTCAGATCTGAAGTTTTTGTTATTACCGTTAGTTTTTCTAGTGGCATTTTATTACCGTTCGTTTTTCTAGTGGCAATTTATTACCGTTAGTTTTTCTAGTGGCAATTTTAGACCAGCTTTGATCTCGGCGTTCTCTGTCGTTAGTCATGCTATTAATAGTAATAATAGTAATAATAGTAATAATAGTAATGATAGTAATAATAATAATAATAATAAATCTACAAGGCGAAAGGCAGCGTTTGAAAGCTCAGAATAAGGGCCAAGTGATCTTCTCAATATTTTCGTCTTGTATACCAACTGAGAACGGTATGGTCAACCCTTACCCTGTTTTGTGTCGTAGTAGTAGTAGTAGTAGTAGTAGTAGTAGTAGTAGTAGTAGTAGTGGTTGTAGTGTAGTAGTAGTTGTAGTAGTAGTAGTAGTAGAGACTACTACTACTACTACAACTACTACTACACTACTACTACTACTACTACTACTACTACTACTACTTAGTAGTAGTAGTAGTAGTACTACTACTACTACACTACTACTACTACTACTACTACTACTACTACTACTACTACTACTACTACTACTATTACTACTACTATTACTACTACTACTACTACTACTACTACTACTACTACTACTACTACTACTACTACTACTACTACTACTACTACTACTACTACCGCTGCCACTACCGCTACTACTACTACTACTACTACTACTACTACTACTACTACTACTACTGGCTGTGGACCCGGCGTCCAATTTTGGACGTGTGAATTTGTCCACATTTAAGGGCAACAGCGGTAATTTCCTGGGCTCAAAATGACTGTAACACGTCCAAAATTGGACATTGTGTCCAATATTGGACGCACAGGGTAGGGGTTAAAGCTGGGTCATTTTGCTGTTTGAATGTTCCCTATGATACTGTTACCAACGACACCCAAGAGCGGCAAGATCGTCCACCTGCGATCTAATTTTCTCCATCAATAACTAAAGGTACAACTTGCTGAGCATGCCCTTAGCAAGCTCTTGCTCAGCTTCTTAGCCGTGGCTTCAGCGTTGTGCATATCACTACAATTGGAGGAGAATGATCCGGTCGAAGTTGGACGATCACGTCACTTACAAACCCGTCAAGGATTTTATCGGTCACCTCCACAAAATGTGGTCAGGTTACGATAAAACTACATATGCGGCGCGCCAAATTTGACATGTCCGGCTCGCCCGCAAAACACGTCAACTTTGTGGCTAGCCGCATAATATACTAACTTCGGACATTCCAAGTGGCAAACATCCGACTTTGATCTCATCTTTCTCTATCAATCGTGGCGATATGTGGACGCTAAGGTCAGTTCTACACCGCGCAGATTTTCGGGTTTGTGGTGCCTATTTCGGGGGTTGCTTCCTGAAAATCCTGGCATGTGGTGCCACTTTGCACCCAGAACCCGGAAATCTGGGTGGTTTAGAATGAACCTAATTCGATCGTTCGAAAGCTCAGGACAAGCTTTTGAACGACATTCTCAGAATTTTTTTTTCGTATCAAACATTGATCGAGACAAATGAATTCACACTTGGGTGCTTTTCTTAGCACTTGAATGTCGTCAGTAAGAATGTTAGTCGTGATAGGCCGGTAGTCATATGTAATGGCATATGCCAGTTATACTTTGAAAGTGGCAATATGTTATCCAAGAATAACAATAATAATAATAATAATAATAATAATAATAATAATAATAATAATAATAATAATAATAATAATAATAATAATAATAATAATAATAATAATAATCAACGAAGCGAAAACATCGACCTTCGAATTTTACTTTTTTTTATCACACGTTTTCAGCCAGCCCATCGGCTGTACTACTGTCTAACCCCTGCAAGTGGACGTATGCAGCAATTGTCTACATCAAGTTAGGTGACGTACGGCGGCGTATTGTCGGCGCGCTTTACCAATTAGATTGCAGCAGAATTATTGCTCAGTGACTTTTGTACAATAAATAAGTATAATATTAAATACTATTAAGTGTTAATATTAATAAAATTATATTAATACTGATCAATAAGAACTGTCCGATCAATACCATGCCAAGTCGAGGCCATAATGAGCTCCCATCCTGAGCTCCCATCCCATCGAGGACGCTCCGGTATCGTTACTGGGGGCACGTTGACAGACCTTACCAGCCTAGGGTGAGATTTGCTAATGCGCCCGACCGACACGGGAAAGCCAGACAAAAGAAGTTACTCCTCATATTTCGGGATGCAGTGACAAGGGTCATCACGGGGGGTGGGGGGGGGGGGGGGGGGGGGGGGTGGGGGAGTGTAGAGCGAAATTCAAACTTGAATTCAAATTTAATAATTAAATCCGAAGTCAAATCATTCGGAGCTAGTAACGCCTACAGTTATATACATTTCTTCCCTTCAATCGCCTATACGATTCCAAGAAGGAAAAGAAGCCATCAATCTCGAGCGCGGCGAACCTCGACAGCTCACATACTAAGTTCCTTCCGCTCACATTTACCTCTCCGAGTCTACTCCTAATTAACGCCGGGGGATTATCGGATAAACCAAGGAGGGGGCGTTGAAAGTTGTAGGCGCAGATGGGTAAATATTAGTTTTAATATATATGTGCTACTAAGTTTAGTATTACCCAGGCACGGTGTCAGTCCGTCACACTGGCACTGGCAGACACACTGATAAGAGGTCGTTAATATTAAATAATAACCCTCTTAACCGTTGTGACCGGATACCGATAATATTACTAGAACTGAAATGCGGCCCGCGCAGTCACAGTGAGTGACTACGTGACCCTTTTTAGACAAGAATATATTGATAGTATCGTTACTAAGTTAGGCCGGACAACGGGTAGTGCAAGGGCTGGTGTTTGCCTTGTTGTTTTTGGCTTCGCTAGCCTGACTCTGAGTCTCAGAGTCCCACATTTTCCCACCATCTTTCTGATGCCCTTCAATGATTTATATATATACATATATTAATCATGACTTGTGAAGATTAGGTTATTGGCGAAGTTGTTAAAATTGGTTTAGTAAAACGGGACTCTAGTAGCGGCATCAATAAATATATTCTTTTATTAATATTATAACCGAACCGGTAACTTGCAACGTTATTAATATAATACTGTTAGTAGTCACATGATTATTATTGTAGTTGTTATTAATAATACAGTCAATTGTAGTGCTTTTCCTGGTACTGGTGGCACCAGCTTTTTACCATGGCTGCACTGTTTCAAAAGTTTACTAGTACCCATCATGATCAGTGCGTTGCGTGGGTCAATTTCTGGAAGGTACATCTTCGTGTGACGTCTGCAGTTAGACTGGCGGGAATCGTTTTATTATTGTTAAATTCTTCAAGGCACGGTCGGAAGTCGCAAGCCGGAAGAAGGGGCACGCCCCGAGTGCCGGTTGTAGACGAGAAGAAATTGCGAGGGTTTCTCTCCATTGAGTGGAAGGTGGCCTTCGCTCTGGTGGAGAAATCAGACAGCAGAAACTGTGTGACGGTAGAATTGAGAAGCTTGTGACTCACCTTCGGGGTGGTGCCAAGCTCAGCAGGAGGGAGGAAACGACATTGAGAAAGGTGACGTCCCTCACAATCACATACTTATGTACGCGTGCAGGAAAGCGCACTCGCTCGCCTTTTTATTATTCCAAGTGTCGTCTTGGGCTGCTAGTATCCATGTTTCAACTTTAGCAAAATCAGTATTTAACAATATTATAATGATAGGCGGGGTGTCCGGTAAGTTGAAACGAGTCGAAACACATTAAAAATCTTTATTTTCAACTAATACTTGAAATTTCAATCCACCCAAGTGGATTCTGTGAAACGTTCAGTTAAGGGTTAATAATTAATTTTTACTAGCATTTTCCAGCAGAACTTTTTATTAATAATATGAAAAATTAATTGTTGTTAGCTGGAAGTTCGGTCTTGTCCATGGTTGCGCCCACGGAGAGGGAAAACATGAATATATACAGTAGTAGTATTAATAGTAGTAGTAGCAGTAGTAGTAGTAGTAGTAGCAGTAGTAGTGGTAGTAGTAGCAGTAGCAGTAGTAGTAGCAGTAGCAGTAGCAGTAGTAGTAGTAGTAGTAGTAGTAGAAGTAGTAGTAGCTGTTTTGTATCTGACTGCCAAAAGCATCCATGTACTTTGTTGCCACCGAAATCTCGCTGTGTCTTGTGGTGCCTTACGTGGGATGTACTAAAGCAGTCATCAAGCAGTTTGAAGTTTACATCGCCGAAATCACAATCTGAAATTTACATCGCTAAAATCGCACAAATCGACCCAAAAGGAACGCTTCACTCGATTGAGACTTCGGAGTACCCGCACTTTGTACACTGCCACCTGAAAGAAACAAAGAATCACATTTATCACGACCATCACACCATCACCACCACCAAAGCAGGAGGAGAAGTCAAAGTAGCAGAAGCAGGAAAGAAAGAAAACAAGAAGAAAAGCTTCTCTTTCTTTCTCCTCGCAGAAAGAAAGAAGAGAGGAGGGTGGGTGGGTGTGAGAGAGAGTTATGGGTCTCATGTTCACAAAAACAACACCAAGTTTACGTACAAAGTGGGGACGAGTCCATTCATATTCTTCCACTTATGAGTGCACGTTGAGACGGCAGATGCAGGACTCCCTTCCAATGTAGCATTGAATCCAGACATTTCACGTCTGCGCAGCTCTGTACATTCACGCAAAGGGATATTAACATGAGCTGCATGTGAAACGAGAAACCTGTGAATTCTTAAGAACGTCTCAGAAGACAGCAGATGAATATGAACAAATCTTGAATACCATTACTACAAAAATCGCGTTGCTCAGCTTGTTGATTCGCTGCTGTGTCCTTTCAATCTCGTGCTTTTCATCTCGTTTTGTCACTCTTATCCCTCTCCAAACACGCTGGCGCCAATAGTTCTTTTGACTTTGGGTTGTCTTCTCCCTATTTAGCCTTTTAATTTGAGGGCACTTTCCCTTTTCGGGGTTTACTTTCTCAGATCTATGCAAAACCACTGCCAAACCACTGCGAAACCACAGCTCAGAGGAAGCTTCTCGGCGAGATTTCTTTTCTGTAGCTCACATACATTCACGAAAGGAGAGAGATCTTTTTCTGTCGCTCACATTCACGAAAGAAGATATCAATCAATAGAACAGACCATTACCTCGGGGAAAACAAGCCGCAGGGGAAGGCAAGAGAGGGTAGGGTTGTCGTAAACGAGACAAATTTGACATCTCGTGACCACAGAAATTGCAAAGCGAATTTGAATAAATGCAGCTGCGCTTTTACAACGTTCCTTCACTTTATCTATTTTTGAAGATACAAAACACAAAAAATTGTCCACCTTTGAAGACCATGACCATGCACAATGATCACTTATTTTCCTCAAATAAAGTTGAAGGTGTGCTGGTTCACACTCTTAACGTTCTGGCTTCCTGCCTTCTAACTGAGGTTATCTACGGGCAAGATGAGCACCTTCGCTTTGGACTGCTTTTAAATGTCTGCATGCTTACCCAAAGCAAAAACGACAACACAGCAGAACCACAGACCCTCGAGGAGGAACGGAGGTGTTTGGTTTTTTCGTCACGGTCGATTTGCCGATAAGCACGGTACAGTTTTTGGTATATTTTGGAGGACCAAAAAGCCGGGCCGGCCTGTTGCGTCTGCCGCTGTCTCTGAAATTCATATCATTTTCACAGGGCCCACCAAGATATTGTCTTTTTCGGAGTTTTGTATTTCTGCTACTGCTGCTGCTCCTCCTCCTCCACAATCGAATGACCAACATACCCACACAAGATCTCACACATGCATGCATGCAAACGTATGCATGAAGTATGCATTGTTATGTTATCTTATGTTATGTTATGTTATGTTATGTTATGTTATGTTATGGTATGAGTTGGTATGGTATGGTATGTTATGCTATTTTATGGTATGTTACGTTATGTTATGTTATGTTATGTTATGTTATGTTATGTTATGTTATGTCATGTTATGTTATGTTATGTCATGTTATGTCATGTTATGTTATTATGTTATGTTATGTTATGTTATTATGTTATGTTATGTTATGTTATGTTATGTTATGTTATGTTAGATCTTATGTTATGTTTTGTTGTGTTGTGTTATGTTATGTTATGTTATTTTATGTTATGTTATGTTATGTTATGTTACGTTACGTTACGTTATGATATGTAATGTAATGTAATGTAATGTAATGTAGTGTAATGTAATGTAATGTAATATAATGTTTTATTATGTTATGTTTTGTTAGTGTTATGTTAATGTTATGTTGTTATGTTATGTTATGTTATGTTATGTTATGTCATATTACGTGTTGTTATGTTATGTTATATTATGTTATGTTATGTTATGTTATGCTATCATGTCATGTTATGTCATGTTAATGTTATGTTATGCTATGTTATATTATGCTATTTTATGTTATGTAATGTTATGGAATGTTATGTCACGTTAAGTTATGTCATGTCACGGTATGTTATGTTATGTTATGTTGTTATGTTATGTTATGTTATGTTATGTTATGTTATGTTATGCTATGTTATGTTATGCTATGTTATGATATGTTGTGTTATGTTATGTTATGTTTATATTATGTTACATTATTGTTTACTATGTTACATTATGTTATGTTATGTTATGTTATACTGTGTTTATGGTTATGTCTATGGTTATGTTATGTTATGTTATGTTATGTTATGTTGTCTTATGTTGTGTTATGTTGTGTTATGTTATGTTATGTTATGTTATGTTAATGTTATGTTCATGTTATGTTATGTTGTTATGTTATGTTGTTATGTTATGTTATGTTATGTTATGCTATGTTATGTCATGTTATGTTGCGTTATGTTACGTTATGTTATGTTATCATGTCATGTCATGTCATGTTAATGCTATGTTATGCTATGTTATGCTATGTATGCTATGTTACGCTATGCTATGCTATGTTATGCTATGTTATGTTATGTTATGTTATGCTATGTTGTTATGTTATGTTATGTTATGGAATGTTATGTCACGTTATGTTATATTATGTTATGTTATATTATACTATGTTATATTATATTATGTTATGTTATGTTTATATTACGTTATATTCTGTTATGATGTGTTATAACCATAGACATAACCATAAACAAAATATGTCATGTGTTATATGTTGTATGCATGCAGCATGTATGTATGTATGTA
>WBZZ01001695.1:27500-43384 GCA_019918135.1 Paulinella micropora
GTGCTTGTGGCTGCGGGCCGCCGGCGCCGGGTGCCCGTACCCCGTGCACTGCCCGACGCAAGAGGAGGCGTGCCCCTCGGTCGTGTGCCCCGGCGGCGCCACGATTCTGAAAATCACGACGGCGGCCCCGCAGGACACGTTCGTGTGGCCGCTCTGGCCGCCCGCCGCACCGACTGCGCGCCGGCGCCGTCAGGCCCAGGCCGAGCCCGCGCTCACGTCGTTCACCATCGACTGGGGGGACGGCTCGCTCCCCACGCAGTGCCTGGACGCCGGCGCCGCGCCGTGCGCGCACACGTACGCGCTGGCCGGCACGTACACGGTGACTGCGGACCCCGGCGGGCAGTATCCCGTGCGCGGCTGGGTGCTGACACCCGCCTGGCACGCCACGGCGCCCGCGGGCCTGCAGCTGCGCGCCGTCCTCCGGTGGGGGGAGCTGCGCTTCCACGCGACGAGCGGCTACCACCTGTACGCGGCGCCGGGGCTCGCGTACGTGCCGCCGCTGGCTTCGCTGGCAGACACGGGGCTCGTGCAGAGCTGGGACTACAGCTTCGCTCGTCTCACCACTCCGGTGCCGGACCTGAGCTACGGGCTCAACGTGTCGGGCGCCGAGTCGGTGGTCGGCCTGTTCGAGAACTCCACTGGCCTGCAGAGCCTGTGGGGCACACGAGGCTGGGTCACGCGCCGGCTGCGCAACTACCACTATCGGGTTCTTTATCCGTCCCCAACTTAGGAGGGTCCTGAAACTCCCCCTTGTTCCTGACGAGCGCTTCTTGGAGCGTCTCGTTCTCCAATGAGGAACGGATCGTACTTGATGAGGCGTCGAACATTTACAACCTTGTTCTCCCCCCTGCCTCTGATCCGATAGTTAAAAGGCCCCGTCTGTTGTACTACCTGATAAGGCCCCTTCCAGTGCACAAACATCTTAGAAGATATGCCTTTCGGTACCGGTGGGTAATACAACATGACAATGTCCCCTTGCTTATACGTCACCATGGACAAATCCTGCTGCAAGGGCTCCTTGCTCAGCTTGCGGGCCTGCTCCGCTAGCCTCGCTTGTCTTACCGCTTGCATCGCCTCCATGGAGACACGCATACGGACCCCCCAGAGCTCGTCCTCATCCATCATAAGCCCAGGCTCATCCTGGTAAACCAAGTGTTGAGGCATCACCGGCTCCTGTCCAAACACCACCTGGTATGGGGATCTACATTCCGCCCCCGCCCCAAAGGCTTTCGATGACATTGCATTCATTGCGAATACAAAGCTCGGGACCCCCTCTCTCCACAAGAGCCGACTCTTCTTGCAGTAGGCCCTCAGAGCCGACTTGAGCGGTCTGTGGACTCGCTCAATCTTGCCATTTGCCCTCGGGTTATATGGCGTTACATACTGCCAGTGAACCCCATAGAACTTCACGAGCCTTTCCATAAGCTTCGTTGTCAAAGGCCGGCCCCTTATCCGAGCAGATCGTTCTGGGGACCCCCACCACACACAGGACTCGATCGATCAGCTCCCTGGCTGTCGTCTCCGCCGTTGTGTCTGGCACTGGGATCGCCCACACATAATTGCTCGCCCTGTCGATGACTGTCAACAAGAATTTATCCCTCGCCGGCCCACCGGCGGCAACGGCCCCACGTGGTCTACATGCAGGAACTCAAGGAGCCTTTCCAGCAATATAAATTTACCCACCGGGATCTTTCCCTCCACCGGGAGCTTCTTGTTCATCAGACAGGTCGTACAGCCCCTGACTCTTTCCTTTATAAACCGATCCATCCCCTCCCACCAGAACCTCCTTTTGATAATCCACTGCCTCCCACCAGAACCTCCTTGTGATAATCCACTGCATCCTCTGCACCCCCGGGTGATTAACCAACGGGACCACGTGCGACGCCACGTAAATCATCTGTCTCAGTCTGGCCGGGACCCATAAAACCCACCTTTTCGGGTTATTGGCCGCCTCTGCTGCTTTGCCTTTGTCCCAGAAGAGGCCATCCCGCCATGCCAAAGTTTTGAGCTGTGTCCGGATTTTGTCCGTCAGCATCAGTTCATCCTCCGCCAAGAAGTACTGGATCAAGTCCTTGTACTCCTCGCGGCCCTCTGGCATTGCCTCCAAGCCTCTACAGATGCAATGCGCACTGTACCGTCCTCTACCTGGTACTCCCTCATAAAGCCTGGAATCCGGCCCCAACCTCTCGAAGCCGCCACCAGCTCGACCGAGGTCTTTTCTGTCTTGAGGGCCGTCTCCACGCCCGGGTCTTCCACGTAGGTGCGAACGGCCGGTGCGGCATGTGCTTGGCAACAGTAGCACTCATGCTCCGCCTTATCCTCATCCCGAATTGCGGCCTTATCGGCTTCGTAATCCTTAAGGCGTTGCATGGCTTCCTCCGCAAAGTGCTCGTCACAGCACTCCGCTCGGCCTACCTCCCGTTCCAACTGAGCCGTCATGACTCTCCCATATTCCGCCCTCTTAGCTTTCACCAGCTTAGGCTCCTTCCGGCTAGACCCCGGGTGAGCCTTATTAGCATAGAAGAGCACATTCGCTGGCAAGATACCCTTCATGTCCCTCCTCAACGCCAAGTCCTCAAACTCGTCCATCTGCTGCATAGCAGCCAGACAAGCGGATGGCGTAGAGTAATTGACTCTAGATAAAGAGTCGGCGACAGTGTTCTTCTTGCCGGGCAGATATTTGACGGTGAAGTCATAGCACGATAAGAAAGCCTGCCATCTGGCCAACCGGCGGGCCCGTGCAATCATTCGTCATTAACCGTCGAAGGTTCTGATGATCCGTCCTTACTACGATATCCCGTGACCCCCACAAGTACTCCCTGAGCCTTATAAAGGACCAGACCACCGCTAAGGCTTCCATCTGCCTCATACAGTAGTTCTGTTTGGCCTTATTGAGCTTCCGGCTTAAATACATGATCGGCCGCAGGACTCCGTGACTATCGTATTGCTGTAGGACCGCCCCGATCGCGTACTTAGACGCATCGGTGTCCAGCACATACTGTTTGTCCACATCCTGCATCATGAAGATGCAGTTCTTATTGAACTTGGGATCACGAGTCAACATTTCCTTAATAAACTCTAACGTCTCCTCCTGTTTAGGAGTCCATTCCCTCATATCGCCTTTCAAGTACAGCTCCCGCAACGGCTTAACTGTCTCCGACTAATCCGGAAAGAACTGACTATAATATTGCGCCAACGCAATAAAAGAGAATAGCTCCGACCGCGTCTGAGGCCGCTTAATTCCCTCCACAGCCTCCCTCTTCTTAGCCGCGATCGCAACCGTTCCGTTCGATATACATATCCTAAGTACGTTACCTGTCGGATGGCAAACTGGCACTTGGCCAAGTTCACCTTGAGACCAAACTCTCTCACCCGTCGGAAAACGTCCTGGATGTGGGCTAGATGCTCCTCTATGGTATTGGAGTAGATAATAATATCATCTATGTAACAGAAAGCTCAATCCTCCGCCTTCTGCCCATATTTCTCCATAAACCCACCTGCCCTTCCATCCTCAAACTGTCGACCAAGCATTTTCTGCATTGCTGCCTGAAATATGCCCGGCGAGTTCCTCAGACCCATCGACAATACCTTCCACTGGTATAGCGTCATGCCCACCACAAACGCGGTAAGCCACCTGCTCTTTCTACTGAGCGGGATCTGCCAGAACCCATTCTTCAAATCCAACGCCGAGTAATATTTCGCGTGTTTTATTACTTGCGCATACAGTCATCAATCTTAGGAAGCGGGTACCGCTCTCCCTAAATGATCTTGTTCGCCCGATAGTAATTCACACAAAATCTCAGTGCCCCATCCGGCTTCGGAACCATGCGCACATGAGACGAAATCGGGGAGTCCGAAAACTCCGTGAAATTGTCTGCCTGTAGCTCCTCTGCCTTCTCCTGGGCAATGCTCTCCTCCCTGCGGCCCAGAATAGACCTCCTTGAGGCATGCGTGATATTCATCCCCGGTATCTTTCTGAGAGGAGTCTCCAAATGCTTGACCGTGCCCGGTCTAGGCGGATCAAAGATCTCCTTTTCCTTGGCAATCACCTTCTGAAGGCACTTGAGATCTTCCTCATTCCCTTTCCAATCCGCCCACATTTGAGCCATTCTATGTTCCCATGACTGGGCGTCCTTCCGACTCTTCAGTTCGGGCGCCTCTGCCATATCCGTCCACGCATCCTCCACCAAGCCGTCCTCGGAGGGCATCTCTACCTCCTTCTGGTGGTACTTGACTTCCGAAAACTCATCCCACTTACCCAGATTCGCCATCCGATCCAGAATCAAGGCGTACTGAATAGGTGCCTTTTTTGTAAAAAACCCCGTGAAGCAGGTAAATGCCTGCTCACGTATCTTCTGAAGGTCACACCCCTTGAGTGAGTTCCGATACGTCAGCCCTTGTGCCCTAGTGCCTAATCAACAAGCAAGCACCAAATGCTGCTTCCTAGACGGCACCGGGATCGGGTGATCCACCATCCGGTCCAAAACCTCATCCGCCCATAGTGCCTTGTCGTGGAACGGTACTAGTAGGACAACAGAGAACGGTTTGTCACCCTCGAAATACTTCGTGAGCAACTTGGCCGTCTCCCCAGAATTCCGCGGACAAAGAGGTTTGTCACCCCACATGTTCCCACGAAATCCATTATCTCGTCCTCCGTTCCTCCTGTTGAAACCTGCACCGACATCAACGGTTCAAACAACGGCCTATTTGCCTGTGATGCTTTTGCATGGAAGCAATATCGGTTCTGAAGGAACACATAAGGCCACTTCTTTCTATCCCTGAACCTATCCATCCCTGCCTCCACCTCCATGTTATGTTCTTCCAAAGTGCAGGCCATAATCTGGCCACACCGGCCCTGAATTAAGTCCTCTACCGTTGCCCTTTCCCAACGTCGAACAACATTCCTAGCCTTTCCCGCAAGCCCGCGGTACTCCGGTTGGAAATCCTTATAATAATTGGCCAACGCCTGGTGTTGATACTGCTTCGGTATGACCACCTGCACCCTTGCGCTTCGCGCAAGTGCATGCGAGTCACCGACACTCCCCCCCGTGCCAAGTTTATTGAATGACACCGCGTAAGTATGTGTATGGAAGAGAGGAACCGCAGTCCGCCCCCTCACCATATCCTCCGCGTCATCATCACTAATCCCGTAGTGCACTAAACCTGACCGGCAATCAATTAATGTATTCATCCTATTGAGTTGCTTGAATCCAATCAGCAATCCCCCCGAATACTCCGAACAGACAGAACTGGATGTCAAAGGACTTACCAGAGTAGAGTTCAATGGTCAAAATCATCGTCCCCGTAACCTCCGCCCTCGCCTTTCCATTCACCCGTTCTATGCTCCCTTTAATATGCAACATATTTCGTCCAACCACGCCTTTATTGCCGCCACGAATCCCGCCCCCGCGATATATTAAAATTAGCCAACGTATCGTTAGCCGATTATCACATACCCACTCAAAGTTCACAAGGTAAACCTGAGCAACGCATAGGCATCGTGTTGCGCATGCGGTAGCATCATCTCCAGGCGCAGAGTCCTTCATCGGCGGATAACATAGCAAAAGTGTAGCATCATACACTCCGCTCGCTCGGCTCGACAACTCGCTTTTAATGCCTCCCTTAGATGCTAAAAAGTCCGAGACCTCCAATATGCCATAATGATTGGCATATTTGCTTATCGAAACCGTCGATGATTTCCGCCTTTGTCTTTCCCTTCCAACGGCTCCTTCAGCTATGTCATAGCTGCACAAGTAACTGAAATCTGACATGCAGCCATAAATGTCCGATTGGCTTTACCGTCATGTCCCTCCATGTTCATACAGTACGACCCACACCGTATAGATTTCAGTGACAGTCCTTTCAGCCGGCTACAAAACTATTCAATTCAGTACGGTAATCACTCTGAAATCCATAGTGACATCGGTCACTTCCGTAGTGACATCCAGGCCAGTCACCTCCATTTTCAAACGTACAGTCGAATATCAGCCAACCGGTTGCAGAAAGAAAAGATTTAAAAAAAAACTTATGTATTAATAACCACTCAGTCAGTCTCCTCTGTGTGACCAAACCATGTATTAATATATTTAATAACTTCCATCCTTGACGACTGAGAATATCGAAGTCGTTCTGAGCCATCGTGGACCACCGCCACATTGGACTCGACCCTAGCCACATCATCAACTAGTCAAGGTGCAAAGGACATGGCTATTTAATTTAGCCTCAGCCTAGCCAAGCAAGCCAACTCAAGCTGGTCCGACCAACCTCCCTTTGACATGGCTGACTTCCGACCCCGCGAGCCCTCTCAGCCGGTCAATCCATCGTTCCATGAACATCCTGTCCATGCACCCCACACCCCCGTTCGAATCAAAGGGAGCGAGAACTACACGCCATACACGAGCGCAACTGCGGAGAAAGAGAAAGAGACAACCGCTCCTCTACCTCTTCGAATCTCACCGGCAGAGCGTAAGAAAAGATAGCTCAAACCAGTCTCTCCTACCACCAGTCCTGGTGTACTCGAGACAAACGAGAGACAGCTGCCAACCAACCGTGACGGTTACCGCATCCCCATAGCAAGACATGCTCACCGTTTTGCCTCCCCCAGAGATCAAAAAGAGCAATAATGCGTTCCCCTACCACCAATCCTGGTGCCAGGGAGAGTGACAAAAGACATGCTCGCTCTCACATCCACAGAGAGTAAAAGAGCCCTGCTCGTACATGTCGTCACCGCAGTGCCCTATATCCACCAACGAAAGAGATAGAAGGAAAGACATGCACACTCTCATCCCCCCAAAAAAAACAAAAGAGCTATGCTTTCCCTTCCACTCACAACAGGAGAGAAAAGAGAGACAACACGCAAGCTCACATCCTCCCACAGAGAGACACAGTGCATGCTTCTTTCCCACAATTATTGCTGGCCGCTCTGACACTGCCTGATAGGCGCATAATGGGTCCTTCCCTGCACTAGACATCTTCCACAGCAGACCAGTTCAACCACCTGTGCTTCTCACTCATCTAACCATGAGAGAGCACCAGGCTAAACAAACAAGCATAACATGGGCCAGAGGCAGCACCAAATCATGTCTCACCGACATGTTTCTCCTAGTTAGCCACCTGTCACTTCCCCTCATCCAATCATAAGGCAGGAAAAGACGACAGAGCAGAAGAAAGAAGACCCAGTGTCAGTAGACTACTGTCTCAAAAATTGTCCACCATGCTAGGTTTCGGCAATGGTCCACGTCTTCCACAATCCCTCCTGTCCCACCTCTCAAATAATAAGAAAGAACAGAGAACAACACAAGGAGCGAAACACATTACCAGACCCAGTAACCATCTACGAGGTAGGCCCTACCGGTGTTGACCGGCCAACTGGCTGGACAACTGGCTGTGCAACTGGCTGATAGATGGCTGCCAGACTGCTGCCCCCAATCACATTCCGAAACTCCTCCAGAGTCCATAGCCCTGTGGGTTAGCTAGACAGCCACACCCAACCGACAGTCACCACCCCAGACGCAGCCAGCACAGCGTACTCGTACTGACCCCTGGCCTGAGACATAACCTGACACCCTCAACAAGCCAAGGTCAAAGAACAAGCTTGTTTCGAGAGTGCAGATTCCTCCTTCAAATTCCCTTTCCCTAGACGAATATAAGCACTATCTCACACGACCAGCACAGAGTACTGGTCGTCGAGAAGAGAAGCAACTTATCACCCTCACCAAGACACAGTCAACGACAGTGACTGAGCTTGTTCCCAGAGAGTGTGTCATTCACAATTCCAAATCATGTGAGTTAGAAAAAGGCATAGGGACTCCAAATATAGTAAGACCGAGGTCTAACCCTTACGAGCTCAAAGGAAAAAGGGAATTTAATAATAAGATTGAACACAACTGGTTCAGAGCTAACCTGGAAGTCAGGAATGAACCCAAACAACAAGCCAAAGGGAAAACACCGGAGTGTCCCTATGACAGGGTCATCTGACACGATGCGTTACGTCCGTAGCCTGCACAAATGCCAAAACATACCATAAACGACAACCCATAAGTGCAATTCCCCTTATTTACCATAAATTCCCAGTCACGGGAAAAACTGCAAAATTTCACTGAATTTCCATGAAAATAATCCATAACTTCAAACGGTTACTACAATCGCAAAAAAAGGATCGGGTCAACGCTATTAATATGGGATATTAATACATTAGGATGCTACAACTTAGTGTAACATACATCCTGATAACCTCTCCCACTCCGGTAAACGGTTAAGTGTAAAATATATGATTTAAGGCCGTATGGAGTTTAAGCTTCCCGGCTTCCCTTCCATATCCTTTTATCCTAATACAACATTAAAACCGGATGTATTGTTCCAAACCGGAAATGTAATAAGACTTCATCTTATAAAACATTTAATAACAAGGAATCACTTCCACGAGTGAATTCCCATAAAATCCAATAGCGTAAAAACGATGTAGTATACAGTGGGTGTTACAGCAGCTAATATACTGTGGAAATTTATTTTTATGTTTAGAATATCATATCTGTCACTAGGATGATAGTTTCCAATCAAAAAATTTCGAGGAGCGAACTTCTCTCATATCTTTTGAAAGTGATTTGTTTCTTCCGACATACACTCCAAATTGAAACTTCACGTTTTCATTCTACACACAAATTGAAATATACCGGGTTTGAGGAATCATGTACATTAAGTGTACAAACATATTTAGACATTTTCTAGCCAGATACAAACTGAACTCTGATCACAAAACCAAATGTTCTATTTTTTCCAATCTCACAAAATCCAAGGTTTACTAAGAAAATTTGTTGCACAGAAATAGAATTTTATTGAAAAAACTTGTATATGTGTTCCTGAACAACTATCCTATCGAAGTGTAGAACGCAAATATCACAAAACATAGAAGGTGCTACAAATATCAACAACGAAAACGAGTCAACACACACTATTTTTCAGACAAAAAAATTCATGAAAATAGCTAGAACGACACCGTAAAATCGGCTGAAAATGTGCGGGCCTGCGTGAATAACAAGCAAAAGTTGTCGAATCGGGGGAACCATGTGATTCTAAACCAGGATGTTTCAGAAGCTGAGCTTGTAGTATGTGATAGAGCATAACATGAATTTTTCCCCTACATATTTTTGAACAGTTTTTATTGAGTTTTCACACTGTTTCTTTTTTATAAAACTATTTTCACTCAGACAGTGTTATCTTTGAATGCATAGTGTGCAGGCATAGTGTGACACATTGTCATGAATTTTGTGTTGGGAAGTATTTCAATATATGTACTTTCAAAATAAAAAAAAAAAACATAAACAACTATAAAACTGCAAAAGCCTATCTTCCCCCCGATTTATTCACATGTCAACGACATATGATTGACAATCCCAGCGTTTTTTGGTACTTACCCTGTTCTCGGAAGTATTTTGAGATCAAATGACAGCAGTGTGTGTATTCATTTGAATGCAGGTGGGTAATTTCCTCACAGGAGGCTAGTCAAGACTTACAATTCGAATTTCCCTTTATTTTCGGGAGTCACACTTTGTGTGTGCTGTTAACAGCTCGAATTGGGGAACTCCTACCTGCTTTTGGAAACACCAACAGCTAACACGCTCTAGGTCACCCATCACACTCACAAGTGCAGCTAGTTCACCTGTCTATGAGTGGTCGGTCATGGGGACAGTTGGGCATGTTCACCACACGCAGAGAGGCGACTTTGTACTATGTATTCAATTTCTGTTCAAGTCTGTTTAAGTCTGTTCAAGTCTGTTCAAGTTCATTGCATACATAGGACAGTCCCTCAGGCAAGACCATAGAGTAGCAAACATCTCATAGGTCTCCTTTGCAAATTCCAGACCTTTTGCTACACGGTGGGTCTTTTATGTTCAGGTGTGACGAAATTAGTCTTCCAGCCTCGTTTCCACGCACCAATTACGACCTGGTCTCCAAGGAAGTCTACTATCGTGAAGAGTCTCAACATTTTTCGCACGCTGCACACCACTCCCAAGGTCCCTGCCATTCATGGATACGTACCGCCAAGCCCTCAAGGACGGCTCGGCAAAGAAGCTCTCTCCCCAGACGGATGGAATCAGCCGCGCCCACTTTATCAAGGTAGTCCTCATGACTTTAGAGAAAGACATTTGCCCACTCCTAGCGAAAGCGGTTAAGGATGGCCTTCTCAACCTTGAGGAGGAGCCTTTTATCCTCATGCAGCCCCTTGAGCAGATGGTGGATTACTGGGTTGACCACTCTGTTTTCCACAAGTGGACCTCTTTTAGGGTTGAGAGACTTATATAACCATTAGTCGGTACAACAACATCAGTGCGAAAAAGGTTGGTTGGGTTTTATCCCCGGATTACGTCCCCAGCTCTTTGAGCTACGGGACGGGACTGCGGCTGTGCCCAGGGGCACGGTGGCCCCTACCATGAGGCTATCCGAGCCTACGGTCTCCCTCCTCCGGCAGGCTCGGAATCTAACGGGCCTGTCAAAAACAGTGAAAAGTCAACGGTAGTGATTTTCGCCTGTCGTTTAAAGTGCTCAGTCTGATACAGTGGCTTTGAATTCACCGTTATACTAGTGACTTACAGTGATATACGTAAAATAGGTAATTGTCATTGGGGTGGGCCCGGGCCCGGTATGACTAAATACATTATTAATAAATTGTCCATTGCAACTAAGTCAGTGTCAGAGTAGCTGTTCCGATTACAGATGTCACAGTGACTCACATGTTTTCAAAGTCATTTATTTGCATAAAAGTCATGCCCAAATTGTATTTATTAATATTTTCATATACTGCATAACTCAGGATTGTATTATATTAATACGACACTTCAAATCAAGTCACTTCGCATGCTATTGATACTTAGATTTTTTTTTTCCCCCTCCTTACTAAGCGACTTTTAATTTATTGAAGAACTACAGCTGACAAGGAAGCAAGTAAGAAGGCGAACATTAGTAAACAATGGTGAACTAAGGGAATAGAGAGCAGATTACAGGAAGAAATTGGAAGGAACTCTGCAACTGACAAAAAGCCAGCGGTGTCACAATTAGCATTCAGTATATATATCAGTGACTGTCGTTTGTTATGATGTTGTCATCGTCGTTGTAATTTTGGTAGGTAGGTAGGTAGGTGGGAGAGAGAGAGAGAGAGAGCGAGAGAGAGAGAGAGAGAGAGAAAGAAAGAAAGAGAGAAAGAAAGAAAGAAAGAGAGAGAGAGAGAGAGAGAGAAAGAGAGAAAGAAACAAAGAGAGAGAGAGAGAGAGAGAGAGAGAGAGAGAGAAAGAGAGAGAAAGAGAGAAAGAGAGAAAGAGAGAGAGAGATAGAGAAAGAGAGAGAAAGAGAGAGAAAGAGAGAGAAAGAGAGAGAAAGAGAGAGGAATATATATATATACATATATATATAGAGAGAGAGAGTGAGAGAGAGAGAGAGAGAATTTGTGCAATGTGTGAACTCAACGCGGGCGCTGGTTTTGGTGGAACAGCATCATCACCAGGAACAACGACGCATAGTGACAACTCCATGTGACACAATGCTGCACGCCATCCAACAGGGCAACCAATTGGCCGCAGGGTAAGTCTGAAGAGGAGGAGGAGGAAGAAGAAGACGAGGACGAGTACAATGCATTCCTGTGGGGACTACAGCTATTGCAACTGCATCCCGGCCAGATTTCGGGGCGGGTGCGTCTGATGTGGCGTGCGAGGGAGAGGTACTCATCACACATTTGAAAAGAAGACAAGAAACTCATGCGACCGGGTCTCCAGGACGGGTCCACTTCCAATAGCATATACATGAGGAATTCCATAACCAGATCCCGCACATCCTTGCGCAGCTGGAGGTTGATTTGTTGATTCTTATGATTGTCAAAGGAAATGAAATGTCGGAACCGGCCCAAAAGAGCGTCGCGATGGTCGGAGGGAGGGATGCGTTCTAAGTCATCTCGTAACGAAAAGAGGAGCGGACGCATCGAGTCCCACTCACGCGGTAACCGCGCCAGCAGAGCGGCACGGCCCGCGATGGACTGCAGCACCGCGCACATGAACGCTAGGCTGTCCAGATCCGGCGAACCGAACCAGCTTTCACAACACAGCCTCTGGTAGGGCCGGTGACAGGGTCTGGCTTGGCTGCCGCGGTCTTGAAAAAATCTGACTTGCGTTCTACGCATCAAGGGTCCCGGATGGATGCGAGGGTCCACGTGTGGCCATTCCTTGCGCTCGCGATCGGGCCGGACCGGCCGGGAAAACTCTGGCGAGGAGATAGGGGACAGGCAAGAGATGGATGAGGCAAAGAGGAACCAGAAGCGCTCGTCCTTGCGCAGGCGGAGGAAGCGTTTGCAGGTGCGCGCAGACGCAATCACATCTCTGGGGTTGAGGAAGCAAAAGATACTGCGCAGCAGAGCCTCGTCAATCGGCCCGAGGCTCATAGTGAGCCTAAGAGAGAGAGAGAGAGAGAGAGAGGGAGAGAGAGAGAGAGAGAGTGAGTGAGAGTGAGAGTGAGAGTGAGAGTGAGAGTGAGAGTGAGAGTGAAAGAGTGAGAGTGAGAGTGAGAATGAGAGTGAGAGTGAGTGTGTGTGTGTGTGAGAGAGAGAGAGAGAAAGAGAGAGAGAGAGAGAGAGAGAGAGAGAGAGAATGTGTGTGTGCGTGTGTGTGTTGAAAGAGAGAGAGAGAGAGAGAGAGGGAGAGAGAGAGGGAGGGAGGGAGGGAAGGAGGGAGGGAGGGAGGGAGGGGGGAGGGAGGTAGGTAGGTAGGTGGGTAGGTAGGGAGGGAGGGAGAGAGAGAGAGAGAGAGAGAGAGAGAGAGAGAGAGGGAGAGAGGGAGAGAGAGAACGAAAGAGTGTGTGTATGTGAGAGAGAGAGAGAGAGTGAGAGAGAGAGAGAGACAAAGCGAGAGAGAGAGAGAGAGAGAGAGAGAGAGAGAGACACACACACACACACACAGAAAGAGAGAGAGTACATACATACATACATACATACATACATACATACATACAGATGCACATACATATATGTACATACATGCATACATACTTGCATACGAGTGATGGTTTCTTTTATCAACCGAGTGATGGTTTCTTTTCTCTCTCTCTCTCTCTCTCTCTCTCTATCTATCTATCTATCTATCTATCTATCTATCCATCTATCTATCTATCTATCTCTCTCTTTCGTTCGCTCTCTCTCTTTCTCTCTCTCTCTCTCTCTTTTTTGTTTTTGTTTTTTTTGTTTTTTTTTTTTTGGTCTCTCTCTCTCTCTATGTATGTATGTATGTATGTATGTACATATGCATGCATGCACATGCATGCATGCATGTACGTAGTATATATTCATGTATGTGTGCATGCATGTACGTATGTCCATGTACGTACGTACGCACGTATGTATGTACATACGTATAGCTGTGTATGTACATACGTATAGCTACGTATGTATGAATGTGTGTATGTATGACTGTACATACGTGTGTGTATTCATGGAAGATTTGTTGTATGCTAGAGTGTGAAAAAAGAAAAAAAAGATTTTTTAAAAAAAAAGAAGAAAGAAAAAAAAAAGCTGAGAAATAATTCATGGACACTACGGAAGGTACGTTGGGCTTCTGCATTTTCAAGCGCAGCTATGGAATGACAGACCGCATAAATCTCATTTTAGGAAAATATTAACCTGAAGCTGTGCAGGTAGAACGCGCACGCTATGAGATATGTACGCTCTGTACTCTCTGACTACACTTACTTGCTAGGCAAACGTATTATATGTCGAGAAAAAGGTTGAGAGAAACATCAAGCATTGTCATGCTGCTGCGTACGTACACGAGAAGACAACTCGCGCACAGCGAACAGATTAGATGGACATGATGAATTGTTGCATTGCCTATCCTGGAAATGGACAGAAACAAACCTAAACAATATCCAAAATCAAGGGTACATGAGAGGACATGCCATGCTGGTTTCTCCAAGGAATGCTTCCCATGAATATATGCCGCTTTCTGCGGACGGCGTTTATTTCAGGATCCTCCAGACACCTGGTATTCCAGGTGACTGGTGAAGTGTGTGGTCACTTTTTCATTCAGGCCAAACGTAAAGATGGAATCACACGTCGGCTCACAGTCGATCGAAAGATGGATGGACGGACGGGAAATAGATAGAACGATACAGTAGAATATATTGAATAATCTAGATAGAATAGATAGAATAGATAGAAGTACTGATAGAATAGATATCTGCTACAGAATATAATAGATAGAATAGATAGAATAGATGGAATAGGTATGGAGTAGATAGATAGATTAGACAGATTAGATAGATTAGATAGATTAGATAGATTAGATTAGATTAGATTATATAGATTATATAGATTAGATAGATTAGATATATTAGATAGATTAGATTCGATAGATCATAAGTTCGATAGATTCGATAGATTCGATAGATTCGATAGATTCGATAGATTAGGTAGATTAGGTAGATTAGGTAGATTAGGTAGATTAGGTAGATGAGGAAGATTAGGTAGATTAGGTAGATGAGGTAGATGAGGTAGATGAGGTAGATGAGGTAGATTAGGTATCTATCTATCTATCTATCTATCTATCTATCTATCTATCTATCTATCTATCTATCTATCTATCTATCTATCTATCTATCTATCTATCTATCTATCTATCTATCTATCTGTCTGTCTGTCCGTCCGTCTGTCTGTCTGTCTGTCTACCTACCTACCTACCTACCTACCTACCTACCTACCTACCTACCTAATCTATCTATCTATCTATCTATCTATCTATCACCCACAGTGTTGACGCCGAGACATACTCTCATTTCGTCCAATAAGTGCCCCGAAAGAACCAATCGAAAGCAGAAAGCACCTGATTTTGCCATCAACACCAAGCGTATGGAAAGACATTGAAGAAGAACTCCAATTCGCCCTCCCTCTCATCCTCCCCTTATCTCTCATCCTGCATTCCGTCATAGCCGTCCAGTGTTGCATAGCCCGGGCTAGGTCCCTTCGGGGGTTTAGGCCTTTACACAATGTCATCATTGTAGCTTGCGCAAGCTTACGGTGCTCAAAACACTTGGACTAACGGCTTCCTTTTCTTTCTCTTCTTCCTTATCCTCCCACTCTCCATTCCTAGATTGCCTTTTTCTTCAACGTCCTTCCTCCTCTTCTTTTTCCAGAACACAGTCTACCCGTGATTCCCATCCCGGACACATGCACAGTACACAAATTATTGTTTGATGTGAAACTGCGTTCCTTTGCAAGGACTACATTCCTTTGCGACATCTCATCTATCTATCTATCTATCTATCTATCTATCTATCTATCTATCTATCTATCTATCTATATATCTATCTATCTATCTATCTATCTATCTATCATCTACTTATATGTGTCTCTCCATCTATCCATCCATCCATCCATCCATCCTCTCTCTCTCTCTCTCTATCTTCTCTGTCTCTGTCTCTCTCTCTCTCTCTCTATATACATATATATATATCCTTTCTCTCTCTCTCTCTCCGTTTCTCTCTCTCTTTCTTTCTTTCTTTCTTTCTTTCTTTCTTTCTTTCTTTGATTTATTTCTCTCTCTCTCTCCCTCTCTCTCTCTCTCTCTCTCTATCTCTCTCTCTCTCTCTCTCTCTCTCACACACACACACACACACGCAAACATCTTACTGTATTTATCTATCTATCTATCTATCTATCTATCTATCTATCTATCTATCTATCTATCTACCTACCTACCTACCTACCTACCTACCTACCTACCTACCTACCTACCTACCTACCTATCTATCTATCTATCTATCTATCTATCTATCTATCTATCTATCTATTTATCTCTCTCTCTCTCTCTTCCTCACTCTCTCTCTCTCTCTCTCTCTCCTCTCTCTCTCTCTCT
>WBZZ01001696.1:0-40000 GCA_019918135.1 Paulinella micropora
TAATAACGGCACATTTGAAAGTATCCAAAGATCCGTTTAATTTCTTATACATGAAAGTTGAAGACCGCACCATATTACAGGAGGATATGAAGAAATGGCACGAGAGTAGATACGGACATATACCGCCAGAGCAACGCCCCACTCTTAAATATGGTAAGTTAGATTATAAAACGTTTTTCCGCGATGTCTTATCTCAACACGAGGGCAAACTAACGACACTAAAAGATATGTATGACAGGTTTCATGTGTAAGAGGCGGTTAGTGCTATGTCTCTCATCACATCAATATTGAAATATGAAGGTTTGAAAGATACAGGCTCCGCAGATGCTGATTTATAATACACTTCTATGGTTAATGGTGCGCCAGTCGCATACGTTACCAGAGCATCATTTGTTGTATTATCTACAATTCGTATAGTGCGGTTGTTGGTAGTGTCCGAGGGGTTTGGACAGGTCATCTGCCACGTTAAATTCATTTGAACTCCATATCTTTGGATTAGCCACACACAATCAAAAGACTTATAATCAATGGCGGTTGTATAATTTAGCACTTCGGTATAATAATCATATGTATTCGTGCCATCTGTGATATGAAACCAAAATTGAAAAGTGGCAATGCCAGTCGGAGCGGGTAAATTCAATGAACCACGAAATGATACATTAATGAAATAACCATATCCTAAACTTGATATTGTTTTGCTACCATATCCGCCCGTGCATAGAGTGGTAAATGTGGAACTCGTCATCCATGACCTAAGGTCAAGACCAACATACGCATTTTGAATGTTTCTTGTTAATGTCGGGGTAGCCACGACCGCGATTGTTTTTGTGTCAATAGATTGTTGCTCTTGCGAACGGCCAAATATATTCATTTTTTTGAGACTAAATATATATCTATCTTATATTATAAGATTTATTATAAAATAATAGAATTAAAATATGAACCATTTAGGCAATCCGTGGGCATATCACTATTACGGCTCTGTGATAATAGACGAGGATTTAGAAGTTGATGGAGTATTATACGGCGACCACATAGAAGCAAACTCAGTCCAAGCAAGGACTGATGATATAACAATATCCTCGCGAAATAATAACTCCTCTTTGTTGATATCTGACAGCGGTTATGTGTCAATTAATAATGAATATGATTTGCCATTAGCGGACGGCACGGCTAATCAAATATTAAAAACGGATGGGCTCGGCAATACTTCATTTGCTACATTGACTTCAAGTTATATAAGCGACTTTGAATTGGATAAATTAACTGATGTAGTCATAACAGGCACACCCACAAATAACCAACTACTCATTTATAGCACAGGACAATGGCGCAATACAAACTCACCTTTTCTTAGATTGGATGGGCTCACTATGATGTTTGGAGATTTGAATATGGGAAGTTTTAATGTAGTAAATGTCGGTAATGTTGATGGTATTGATGTTTCGGCTCTTGATAGTGCTGTGGTTAAATTAACAGGAGACCAAACCATAGCAGGAATTAAGACATTTAGCAGTATAATAAATGCTAGTGGGGGGATTGATATGAAAAGCCAAAGCATAACAAATGTTAATCTTGTTGATGGTGTTGATGTTTCTGCCCTTGACACTTCTGTGGTTAAACTAACAGGAGACCAAACCATAGCAGGAAACAAAATATTTACTACTTATTTGGGTATAAAAGACTCAAATTCATTAAACACAGGGAGGTTGTTCTTCAAGTATAACAATAATATAGGTTCTATCTATTCAGCAGAGCCAAATGGAGCAACGGGCTATCCACTAACTATTGTTGGTTCTTCCATACTTTTTGCTCCAACAACAGGGGGTGGGATAACATTAACGGGCAATGTTTTTAATTTTAACAGCACGACAGCAATCAGCGGACTGCCCGCACCATTCTACGACGGCGATGCTTCAACAAAAGCATATACCGACACTAAACTAGCCAAGGACGGCACAACGGCTATGACGGGTAGTTTAAATATGGGTGGATTTTCAATAACAAATGTAAATTTGGTTGATGGTATTGATGTTTCGGCTCTTGATACTTCTGTCGTTAAACTAACAGGAGACCAAACCATAGCAGGAACTAAGTCATTTAGTAATGAAATCAAAGCAAATGCGGGGATAACAACGACAACATTAACAACAACCGACAATGTGGTAGTAGGAGCAGGCAAAAGTGTTTTCATAAATAGAAGTGCTCTCGCCAACAATAAACTTGTTTTGTATGATAGTGGAACACCATCAACAACTGGATTTTATGGATTTGGTATTGCTAGTAATATATTGATTTATAATGTTAATGCTTTTGGTGATAGCCACGTGTTTTATTACTCTGGGATAAATGAACTATTTAGAATTGCTAATGCTGGAATTACTGCTTCAAAGGCAATGACGGCAAATGCGTGAGTATCAACAACCACATTAACGGCGAGTGGGGCGATAACAGCGAATGGCGGGCTAAATATGGGAAACCAAAGCATAACAAATGTTAATCTCGTTGATGGTGTTGATGTTTCTACTCTTGATACTTCTGTGGTTAAACTAACAGGAGACCAAACCATAGCAGGGAATAAAAAATTTACTTCAACAATAGAAGTGCGGGGCGCCACAGCTCCAGCCGCTTTTGATGGTATCGGTATTGCCTTTGATACAGCGACAAATATAGGAATGATTGCCTCACAAAAAATAGCAACTGCGAGTTGGTATCCAATACAAATAACGGGTTCGTATGTTGAGTTATATTCTGGTAATAATGTAATTATAACCGCAACAGGCACTACACTATCTTTGAATAACAACAAAATAACAAACTTAGCCACACCATCAGCAACAACGGACGGAGCGACAAAAGGGTATGCGGACACATTGGACGGACAAAATGTGAAACTAACAGGAGACCAAACAATAACAGGAATTAAGATATTTAATGGAACAAGAAATGACGTAAAAGCACTGAATTTGTTAAGCCAAGCCGATTTTAATAATGTGGATATCATTAATGGTGGAAATATAACATATAATGGGGCGAGGATATTAAACCAAAACGGAGGAGACATATTCTTTTCACAGACATCAGGAGATTATCAGTATTTCTTATTTACTCTAAATACTGCTTCAAGCGGAACCGCAGACCAAAGAGGTTATGTATTCACGAATGTAGCGTCTGATGTAAAAGGGGCGGGACTTTATATTTCAAAACTTTTGGACAATAAAAGTGCTTCGTCTGACATTGTCCGTTTTAACAATGCTGGGGGTATGCGGTTTTATGGTGCCTTAGATATGAACTCAAACAACATAACAAATGGCGGAACAATAACGGGAACTACATTAACGGCAACTGCGGGTATATCAACGACAACAATAACGGCAAGCGACAAAAAAACAACAGCATCAGGCAAACCAATAATCATAGGCAATACAACGAAAGGCACAGGGGCGACAGGTGGTTTAGAATTATACGGGACGGCTTCAAATATTGGAGGAGCACACTTACAAGCAATAACAACGGCAGATGCTTATCCAACATTTCAATTATTGAACTGGGCACATGATAACATAGGCTTAAGTTTTGATGCTTATTATGACGGCACAAACTGGAAATCAAGTAATTCTGGTTCAAACTTTCAAATATACAAAAACTCAAACAGACTCGCTTTAAATATAAATCAGGCATAACAGCAGGAAGCAATATAACATGGTCTGAGGCTATGAATATAAGCACAGCAGGATTGATAACGGCAAATGCGGGAATTACATACACAGGCACACTAACAACGGCATCAGCATCAACTAATGGGGCAAAAATAGCAATTCAAGGGCAAACAGACGGGACAAATGCGAGAGGAATATTTATGTGGGACATTGGAGATTCAAACTGGGGGATTTATATGAGCCAGTCTGGGGCAAGTAAATCGTTAAGTGGAGGAACAGCACCAGCAGGAGGAGTAGGCGGAGGATTAACTTCTTATTCTATTAGATTTAGATTAAATGGTTCTTCAACGAGTGGGTTCATATGGGAGAATAATTCAAATACTGCTTTAATGTCTTTGAGAGGGAGTGATGGGCAATTATGGGTATTGTCTAATCCAATTCAATATTCAGACAGGAGAAAAAAAGAAGATATAAAGGAATGTTTAGGCTTAGATTTTATTAATAAGTTAAATCCAGTCTGCTATCGTATGATTGACGACAAAAAGAAATGTAGGACTGGCTTAATAGCACAGGAATTAGAAGAAATACTAACAGAAATGGATATGTTAGATTTTGGCGGTTTTATAAAAGAAAAAATTATGGTTCCGTGTCCAAAGCAAAGAGCGGAATACGAATTGAAAGGTGTGAGTGTTAAGCCAGAAGATGTTAAATGTATTGATAGTGGTGATGTCGGTTATGGCATAGGTTATTCCGAGTTTATTGCCCCGTTAATTAAGGCCGTTCAACAATTATCAGATAATCTCGGACATGTCCGAGATAGGGTAGATAATTTAGAAAAACAAAATAATAATCTCATGAATATACTACAAGACCAAGCAAACCAAATAGCCGAAATCAGAGTGTTCGTTATTGATAATGTCAAATAATACGCGACTTCATATATCGCCACATATTATTGATATAGCGGATGGCGAACTAACTCCAGAATTAAAGTCTCGTGTTATCTCCGCGGAACTAAAGAACGAAGAAAAAAAAAATAACACATGAGTTAGAAGACGAGTGGCGATGTTGTTGTTTCAAAGAAAGGACAGATGCGAGATTAATCAGATATTCAACCCAAATAGCAATATTGGTTGGTGTTATAATCCTTTGTATTGTTAGATTAAGCGACCCGACAATTAGTTGTGCGAATTCTAATACCTATGTCTCTATTCTTTCGTTGTGCTTAGGGATAATATGTCCTTCACCGAAGTTGAATTAAAGACCGAAAGCAGATAAACCAAGCATATTGTCATAGTGGATTTGAGTTTTTTATGTTCTCTAATATTGTTTATTCTAAATGTTTTACCACACTCACATTGAACTATATATAAACCATATTCTTTTTTTTGTTGTAAAATGTATTCTTTATTTTCTTCATAATATTGTTTGTTTTGTTGTGTTATTTGCTCTTTATTTCGTTCATAATATGCTTTATTTTTTTGTGCTATGTATTCTTTATTTTCTTCATAATATTGTTTAATTTTTCCTTTATTTTTTTCGCGATATTGTTTGTTTCTTTGTAAAATGTATTTTTATTTTCTTCACGATATTGTTTGTTTTTTTGTAAAATGTATTCTTTATTTTCTTCACGATATTCCTTCTTAGTTATTCCTTCTATTCTTTTATTTACACAATTTTCTGTTTGTCTTATTATTTCTCCTTCTCGCCTTCTCAATTGATTTATATTTTCACATGGATAATCTTCAAGTAATTCAGTAAAGTGGTCTTCGTGTTTTAATATTTCAAAACTACTTATGTGTCGCCCTCTACCATCTTTATATGCTTTGTAATTTTTTCTATGAAGCCCAAGTCGTTGAGCCAATGTCTGTGTAGTTGAACCAATATATATTTGGTTTGTCTGATGCGACCTAATCGCATAAATTTTACCTTTCTTACAATCTCCAACTCGTGGCATATTGTTTGTTATTCTTTGTTATTATTATATATCGCTATCTTTAAATCATAAATTACCGCACTCGTATATATGTGTCATATACCATCTATTATCACCATCACAGATTAAAGGCATTGCTTCATCAAAACTAACACACCAATCACTCATCGGTTTGTAAATACATTTAAATTTAGTATCTATACCTTTTTGAATACAATAAACACAACTTATATTCTTTTTTTCACTTATCCGCGAGTAAAAGTCGCAGGCAGTCCGCGACATAGCAAATCTCCAACAAGTTGGAGATAACACAAATAGCAATATTAACAACATTATATATTATCTTTCTCTTTAATTATATTATTATAAATTGCTTCTCGTTGCTTATCTGATAGCGGTAAGCGGTAAAGGATATTTTCAGGTTTTCTAAAAATGTTGGGGTTTCTATTCACCAAGTTCTGAGTGATGCGGATTTGGTCAATTTCCTTTCCAAGCCGTTCCAACTCTTCAAGTTGTCGCTCGTCTTTGCTTTTTTCTTTTTTATTTTCCATGATATATAATAGCGGATATAAAAAATGCCACGACACGAAAAACCATTTTTTACGTATTTTAACGAAGCTAAACGCGAATATAAGTATTTATTTACAAACGAAGTGGCTGATTGGGATGAACAAGTTTATGAAGGTGTCAATAATCAAGCCCGCGAGAGGCTTAGAGCGGATAGATTTTTGGATGCTTTAACAAAAAGAGGAAATACTATGGAGGATTTAAAAGATAGGATTACCGCGTTGGACAATAAGCGAAGTATTTATGTAAATATGAATTACGACGAACTGAAAGCGCACCTCCAAGATGACGGCATTGATATGAAAGAATTTGAAAGAAAACACGGAACCGCCCCCATGAACGAACAACTGATTGAAATGCGAAAATTAGCAATGGCTACCGATAAATATGATATAGCGCACATAGAAGACAATATCCAGCAAATGAAGCGTGATATAGCACAATTGGTAAAACAAGAATATAAAGAAGAAGCCTTAAAACGATTAACCGATAAGGGTTTAACGTATATGAAAGAAAAAGGCAAAGCGGACAAAACTCGCGTAATACGAAGAGAGGATAGAGCGCAAGCGGAGCAGGATTATAAGGAATGGAAAGAAAACCGAGAAGAGTGGGAGAGAAAACACCCAGATGATGCTTCAATAGAAGCAAAGATAGGCGACGAACACAAGATGCTTGTGCCACGAATAGGTAATGACCCCCGAAGTGTAGAAAGATTTGTTAATGCTATTATTAGAAGTATCCAGGAGATAATTATGAGCCCCAGACTTAATAGATTACTTAACCTTGCTACAGGTGTTGGGCGATATGGTGTGAGAAGGCTAGCGTGGGGGCAGATATTGAGATTAATTGCCAACAATCCACAACTACGTGTAATGAATGTTGGATTACTTGGAAGAAGAAGAGCAGATGCTCTCAATACCTTTTTGCTGGCACTAGCAAGAAATGAAGTGCCAGAGGGTTTGCCTCCACCTAATCCTCGTTTAATCGCGAGCGGACAGCAAAGAATAGGTGATTATGTATTAAGAGAATATGCGAGCAGATTAGCCACTGGAATAATGTCTTTAAATGCGTGGGGCGCATTTAAAACAGGTGTAGAGACTATGACGGTTCTCGGTCTTGGAAAAGCACTTGGAGAAATATATAGAACATGGTCTGCTCAACCAGATGCTCTCATTAAGTTGGAAGAAGAACGAATTCATACCGAGGGAAGTAATTATAATGGCGGGGGCACACGAGTGGAAAGCCGTCTCCAATTAGAAGATAGAACTCGCGGTAAGTTTCCTTACATTCTACCAGCAGATGCTTTGGACTTAGTTGCTTTTGAACATGATTTATTGTATGCTACTGGCGATAAGAATGTCCAAGACTTTGCCGATAAACGATACTTTGAAAGAATTACCAATATGGGTGATTATCTGACGAGTAATGGATTGGCTACGGCCGAAGTTGCCAAGAGTATTTTTGACAATTACAACTCAAGGTTTTCAAAAGCGGATATATCTAGAATGGCCTTAGAAGCACAGGGAAGGGCACGTGGCGGAGTATCTTTTTGGGATGCGATGAAGTTTTGGAAAACTATCAAAACCACTCCTCCAGATGCGAAGTATAATGGATTTATAGGCGATGTAGATAAAACATTAATGTCTATGATTGGTATCATGAAAAATGTGGGCAGTTTTGGTAAGTATGCCACATTTAAAGTAAATAAAGCGGTAAATCCTGCTACATTCAATAAACAATATGCGGAACTCGTTGATGTTTTTAATCAAATGGTGAAATCACAAGAAAAAGCCGATGGTGTGAAAGGATATTCTCTTATTGCACCAGCAAATGAAACTACAATTAATAATTTTATAGAAAAGATAAATACAAAAGATATTCCACCAAGTATAGAAAAAGATATAAATCTTAGCGTTGAAGTCCCGATCGCATACTCAGACAATATGGTAGTAGCAGATACTATTGGACTGGGCAATAACTTGCTCATACTTGATGATAAAGGCGCCCAAAAGAGGCACTTAAAGGGATTTGTTAAATCGTTGAAAGAGAAAACTGGAAAGAAAATTAAACTTTCCAATTATGACGATCCAAAAGTTGGATGGGAAGAGGCTATCAAACAAGCACTAAATCAAGGTGCTAGTATATCAGACGTAGCAGATGCGGATGATATTTTGGATAAGAGAATTTATCAAGAAGTGAGGGGTAAATTGACACCAGACCAAATGAAGCAATTAGAAGATTTAGAATTGAGGGATGCGAGCGTGCCAAGAAAACAAATACCAATACCAACACCAGCACCGCAAACCATGCCACCAGCACCGCAAACCATGCCACCGCAAACCATGCCACCAGCACCGCAAACCATGCCACCAGCACCGCAAGCAACACCCGCACCCGCACCATTGCCAGTGCCACTAGTGCCAAGAACAAGTGGATTTGTTGAAGAACCTGTTCAACCGCCACAGAATGATTTAAAAGATGACCCAGACCCAGCAACAACACCAAATCAAGCCATGGTTGATAGCATGAGAAGGATTGACCAATTGGTTGATAAACTTATGGGTAAAACTCCCGCCGATGAAAGAGAAGATATGTTAGCACTTATTCGTTTTCTAATGCCAAGCGACCAAAACGGAGGTATCGGCACTTCACAAACAAACCCACTTATTAAAGGCAACGAACTAAGACGCGATCGTATGCTGGCAACTAAGCATGACTTTGAATTACTAGACAATACACTTTATAGCAACACAAATAATCACTTTATGTTGAATAAATACAATAGAGCCGTCGTTCAAAACAGAATGAGAGAAAAAAGAGAGTTTCCAAAGATGAAGCGCAAACTAACACGAAACTTCTCAGCGGAAATCCCGCGACAAGTTCAAACTCGTCCAGAAAGAAAGGATTTTAAACCGCTCGTCAATCCTCCGAGTAATTACGCTTTTGGTAGTCCTTACTCTCCTTATTTCTATAATTATGCTTCACCATCCCAACCTTTTGGTGCCGAATATGATAATTATAGATACAATCCAAACTATTTTCAAAACCCATAATATAGTATATCTTATAATATAAGATAAGTTGATTTAAATTAAATCAACTTTAGATGCCTAAATCTATACGTAGAGGATTAATAGCAAACAAGTTGCCACGAAAAACACTTTTGAAGCAGAGTCTGGAGAAAACCAACATAGAAAAAGCACACGAGGAATTTACCATTGACAGGCCAGTAATAACAGAGTTAGATAGCAAAAAACCGCCCAAATTTCACAATGACTTAGAAATACAACCAATTAAAACACAAAGAGATAGTGTTGAATTGCTCCCTATTCAAAAGGAAGGAATATTGCCAGCAATGGGGACTATGGTTATATGCGCAAGCACTGGCGGAGGTAAATCAGTTATGATTTGTAATCTACTCGCCAAAAAGAACATGTTGAAAGGGTTTTATGATAGAATAGTCGTATTTTGCTTAAGTCCGTGCCCGATTTTGGAGGACACTCTCAAGTTAAAAAAAGAAGACATAATCAAAGAGGACAAGCCTGAGTTAATGAGAGACATATTAACTAAACAAAAAGAACTGATTAAAACTAAAGGTTTTAAGAAGGCACCAAAGATATTATTGTTATTAGATGACATTGCTGCCGAAAAAAAAAATTGAGGGGAAGGAGTTCAAAATTTACAAGAAAGGCTAGAGAATCCGCTTTGACGTGCCGTATGAGGATATATTTATCGTCTTTTAGAGTCTATCCGTGGGTCGATGCGCTGTGTGGCATGACTCCATAGCGCATGCTATTTGCAGAAAGAAATCAGAAGGTGTATGACGAAAATGCTATTTCCGTCATAAAATCGCGAGGGGGTACTGTAGGCATCACCCCCGGATAGCCGGTAAAAAGTACCTTTTCCTGGTGACAGGTGCACCAGCTTGTTTTTCAGTATTATTTGTCCGGATTGGACCTGATGCCATTTTATTCCTGGTCTGTTGCCGTTTTCCTTTTTGGCTTCACTGAGCTAATACAACGAGACATCATTCTCATTCTTGAGGACTGTGTTTGGTTGTATCACCGACTTTTTACGAGCTATCGTTGGGGGCATTACACGTGTGCATGAAAAAAGATTGCAAATTTAGCAGCAGCTGTAGTATTCGCGCTGCATGTATAACTTACCGCCTGCCGGCAAGAACCATTGCCACAAGCAAAATAGGCATAACATTCAATGCGCGGTTAGGTGTCGCTGTTTTAGGCTGTGCCGAAACATCCAGCGACGTCTGTACAATGGATTTAGAGACAGACGATGTTTGCGAGATAGTGCGCGAAGGGCTAGGAGTGCGCGAAGGGCTAGGAGTAGAAGTACAAGAAAGGCTTACTGGGCTTTGGGTGATAGATCGGGTGAGGGACATAGACGGAGAAGGCGAAACATAAGGTAAATGGATGTTAAAGGTGGATTCCACGGTGCTCTGCGAGTCATCGGTAAGCAACCAAGTTACCTTAAGTGAGTAGTCTTTTTGGGGATTTCCAAGGGCAGAAGCATTGAGCCGAAGTTGCCTCTTAGGAAAGGCAAGGTCTAAAATAGACAGACCGTCGCCCATCGCTACATAGGCTTTTTGGTCTATCACACAAATGTCTTGAGCCGTTGCGTCGGTGCGAAAAAACTCCAATGTTTTGGGATCACGGAGGTTACTCACATCTACTGCAAATATTCCATGAGTCTCCCCAACATAGGCGATGTTTCCCAAAACTTGGACACTCACTGCAGAACCCAGAGCATTGTTTCCTAAAAGCGTTGGAGTACGAGGATTTGTCACATCAAAAATCTGCAGGCCTGAGTATCCATCCGCCACGTAAGCAATGTTTCCTAAAACTTGAACAGCGTTGGCGTCAGACAGAGTATAAAAGCTCCAATATTCTCCTAATTTTATTGGGGTGCTAGGGTCTGTCACATTAATGATCTGCAGGCCAATGCCATTATTCGCCACGTAGGCAATGCCTCCCAAGACCTGAACACCAGATGCATACTTAGCAGGACTGTAGCTTCCTAAAAACGTCGGAGCGCGAGGGTTTGTCACACTAATGATATGCAGGCCAGATGTCCAACACTCCACGTAGGCAATGTCTCCCAACACATGAACAGCCTCACTCCAGCCCGGACCTTCGTAGCTACTTAAAAATGTTGGAGTAAAAGGATCTGTCACGTCGATGATCAGCAGGGCTTTGGATAAAGTCGCCAGGTAGGCAAGGCCTCCCAAAATTTGAACAGCATTAGCATTACTCCAATGCGAATAGCTACCTAAAAGCGTTGGAGTACGAGGGTCTGCCACATTGATGATCAGCAGGTAGTCAAAATCTGCCACGTAGGCAATGCTTCCTAAAACTTGAACAGCTCTGGCAGAAAACATATTGTCATAACTTCCCAAAAGTAATGACTTAGCTTGCTCACCTGCCACGAGCTCCATGCCCAGCGGCAAAGGTTCTCCGTTGGTCAAGGTCACCGCACGAGGCAGAGCGCTTTGCGGCCCTTGTAGAGTTTCAAGCCGCGTAGGAAACTCAATACTTAAAAATTCCCCTTCATGCAGCACTTGGTCAGGAATCACACCTGCAAGCACTTGGATGTTTTGGACGCTAGTTTCTTGCAAATGCCTCCGCGCCTGCGGCTCTGCTGCTGCATCCCAAGCTCTCTTTGCAAGATCATGTTGCACTTCCAAACCTTCCATGACAAATTCTGCTCCAAACCGTTCGCCAAAGCCGCCTTCTAGGGATTTACCTGCTCCTTCTCCGCCGAAAAAATAACCAAGTCCTCTGCCTAGCAAGACTACCGTGGCCACCGTACCCGCAAGAGCTGCTAGCGCGAAAAGCCAAGAGCCACAAGCTCCTTTACCCAAGCCAGCATCATTTTGTTGTATTACGTTGGACGACGGATGCACCAAACCATTTGCTTTACCAGCAATCATTTTTAAACTCCTTTCCTATGGTTACTTTAGTAATCTCTTTATGGTATCAAGGAGTTTTCGGAAAGCAGTGATTTTGTTTTGTGGTTTAACAAAACTAAGGGAACATCTCCCACACTATACATAAGTTAACGCCCGTTTCGTTTTTTCCCCAGGAGACGAAAAAACTGCCGGGCTCCTTTTTTGGACAAGTTGACTATTTTCCACATGTTTCTCGATATCACCTTTTGAAAGAAGGCACAAGGCAGAAGGCAGAAGACGCAAGCCCGCACGAACGGTGAAGCTGAGCGACGCTCGGTCATGAAAACAAACTCCCCTAAACGATTTGACTCGTGATCGGTCTTGTTGGTTGTTGAGAAAAAAAATATCTGTATGGCTATTGAATCGAGTCTTCGGGCGTTTGTGACCAAATGGGAGATGTGACATGCACCTTTTGCTTGGCTGAATTTTCTGTGGGAACTGAAGATATAACATATTGTCTAAGTCTACGCTTTGTTACATTCTAGAATCGACGCAGGAGAGGGTGGTAAAGGAGAGAGAGATCGAGAGAAAGAGGAAGAGAAGAGAGAGAGAGAGAGAGAGAGAGAGAGAGAGAGAGAGAGAGCAGAGCAGATGAGCCAGCCAAGTAAGAGCGCGAGCATAACGCCTCTGGAGGACCAGCCCGTAGCATAACGCTGGGTCAAAGACGACGTTGAAGGGAAAAGGGAACACCCGGTGCGCTAGCTTGAGACTGATTGAATGCGGCGTCTCAAGAAGGAGAACCTATCAACTTGAGAAGGGAGACGTTTGTGAAGTGGATAGTTCAAATGCACTGGATCGTGCAGCACTGAATCGTTGCACTATCCAACATCGCACGCCAATCGAGATGATTGAACCTAGCAAGCTCAAGAACAATAATGCATCTGATACGCCGCCCATAAGAACCAGATAGACATATAGAGGGTAGCTAGTACGAAGCGGCCCTGTCCACGTAATCTATAAATCAGAAGCCTCCTTGCCTAGAACACCAAAATTAGAGAGAGCAAAAGGTATAAAGGCGTTGCCCTCAACCGGAGGACTGGACCATGCTTGCTGGTCTAGGTACGCTTCCTAGCACGCGCAGCGTAGAGAGGATCATGCAGAAAGCGCCTGATAAATGTAAATTGTAAGGGTTTGACAAGTGAAACATCTGTATCAACTTGAACACAATCAAAGCCAGGAACACGAAAGGGGTGTATAAGAAGGTAATACGACGATGCTCGTGTTCATAGCTGCGTGGCTCACTGTAACTGGGAACGCCTACAGTAATCTTAGTGTCAGTGAAAATCGGATTGACAACAGAATCATGCTTCAAGGTGTAAGCTGCACAGCGCAACGACAAACAATCCATATCAGCGTGAACTTCAATATCAGAAGGAGAGCGAAAGGGGTTGCCGCACCTCAAACAGCTGATAGGTCGAAAGGATGAATGGACCATGTGGCTAGAAGAGGGAGAAGATAGAATAGGAGAACAGACACAGAAAGGGAAGGAAGAGTGGACAGAGCGGAAAGAAATCACAAAAGCAAGAGTGGGAGAAGAGATAGAAGGACCACCGTGAGAGGGGACTGAGCGGTGAGAGAAATGGCAAGACTCAGGAGAGCATTTGCTATGAATATGCTGAGGAGATGCAAGGCGACAAATTCCATACAAGCAGACGGACAGAGAGTAGAGAGACGTAGAAAGGACACAGAGTTAGAAGAGTCAACAACGCCAGCACGCCGTTAAGCCATGAGATCGCACTGCGGGTCAGTGAGGCTGTAAATAGGATGAATTGGAGGACAAGTCAAAGGGATAGACTCCTCTGTACCCTGCCACCTGACACGGACACGGCAGCAAATTGGGACAGAGGAGTCGAGAGTAGATATCCAAACAAAATGCGGCACATGATGCCATAGAGATGTAAAGCACTTCTGCAAATGAGCATCGCGGCCCCTGAGCTGAACAAATGCAGATAGGTAAGGAGAGGAGAGGTCAGTGTAAAGAAAGAGAAAATGAGAAAGCGGTATGGGCACGTCAACATCAGAACGTGGAGAGCACATCAGTGTAAAGAAAGAGAAAATGAGAAAGCGGTATGGGCACGTCAACATCAGAACGTGGAGAGCACATAGGGAGCACACATTCCAGTGGGATAGGGAGAGAAGAGGAATTGGAGTGCTTAGTACTAGGAAATGCGCGCTGCAGGCCACGCAGCCAGCAAATGGTATAAGCCACCTCAGCGAACATTTGTGATCTACAGGATACTCAATCTCAAGATCGAGATCAGGAGTGAAGGAAGGAGCGCACATATATATATATATGTATATGTATATATATATATATATATATATGCATACGTTATATCATGTATATACCCACATGAGCACCTCATGGAAAGCCCTCTGTCTGACCGGCCAAACGCTGTTCACAGAATCACGTCGTGGTGTTGTCATGATTGCATAATGCTGCAAAACCTCCGCATGTCATGCATGTCTGCCTTTCCCCCCGACCCAGTCAAGCTTGCATGTAGCGTACGTCATGAAAAACCCTCAAGGCTGTTTACAAAATATAGTATCATATAATCATACCCTTAAAAAAATGCAAATGCAATTACTTTGATCTACCTACCTACCTACCTACCTACCTCCTTACCTACTTACCTACCTACCTACCTACCTACCTACATACCTATACATACATACATATATATATGCATGCATACATACATACATACATACATACATACATGCATGCATAAATGCATACACACATACATACATACATACATATATGCATACATACATACATACATACATACATGCATACCTACCTACCTACCTACCTACCTACATACATACATACATACATACGTAAGAACGTACATACGTAAGAACGTACGGTACGGTACGGTACAATACGGTACTGGTATAGTACTGGTACGTACGTACATACGTGCATACGTGCATACGTACGCTAGTACGCTAGTACGTACGTACGTACACGTGCGTGCGTACATACATACATACATACATACATACATACATACATACATGCATGCATGCATGCATACATGCATACATGCATACATCCATACATACATACATCCATACATACACACATACATACATACATACATACATATATACATACATACATACATAAATAAATACATACATACATACATACATACATACATACATACGTGTGTACGTACGTATATACATACATGCATGCATAGAACATGACGAAGCACCCGCGCTTACGCACCCGAGCAGGGTTGCTATGGAGTGCAACTGCCCTTTTCCACACAAGGAGCCAACACCAACAAACGCAGCTTGCTGACCAAGAAGAGGGGAAAAGCACGCCTGTTCTGGTGGCAAAAACTCTGAATGAAGAGGATGGTAAGAATGGCAGCGCGGCCACCTTACCAGCCAGCCCGACGGGGGGGCGTGGACCCAGTATCTGGCACTGCAAGTGCAAGCTACCCCTTGCATTGCCTAGCTTGCTTCCCCTTGCATTCGCGCACAAAGCTTGTGCTGTCGTCGCGACTGGAGCAGCTGCGCAGCAAGGACGCACTCGCCATGCCTTCAAGCCACACGTTCCAATGTATGTCGTGTAGCTGTGAATGCAATCTATGCTATATGTTATGTATGCCCTGTACGTTATGTATGTTATATATGTCAAAAGCGTTATATACTTTCTGCATGATGTATCTTACGTATGTTACGTATGTTATGTATCTTACGTATGTGAATCATGTTGTGCATATCAAGGCTGCCCGCCTAGCCCTCCCGCGCCCGCCTTATATATGTTATATACTGTATGTATGCTATGTATCTTACGCGTTTTGTATGTTACGCATGTGATTGATATTCGGTATGCCCAGGCTGTCCCCCAGGTCCTCCCGCTCCCGCCTTCTGCCGGCCCCTCCATGACCTGCCTCCTCGGCCTGCCTTGCCGCCCCGCCATACCCACCACGAACAAAGCTCTTCGACAACGTTGCGGTCCATTTCCCGGAAGGGCGTAGCCAGGGCCCCGTCACTATGGCTTCAAAAAAAATCGCGGACTGCTTATAAATCGCGATTTTAAGATTTAGTCGCGAAATCCAAGATTATATCTCGGTTTCCGAGTTTTTTTTTCTTGGATTTTCGAGATTTTATCACGTTTTTCGAGGTTTTATGTTGATACGAGAAAAAATCTTGAAAAAGATATAAAATCTCGGAAACAAGATAAACGCACATATCTCGGAGCTAAGAAAAAATCTCGTTAAACGACATAAAAATCCTGTTTTCAGGTTATAAACTCGACGTTTGTATTAAATGTTGTTTAACGAGATAAAATCTCGGACGCCGTAATTAAGATCCTGGAGCACGAGATCTTGCTGAAAAATGCATATATCTCGTGCTCGAATAAAAATCTCGTGAAACGACATAAAAATCTCGTTTTCAGGTTATAAACTCGACGTTTGTATTAAATGTTGCTTAACGAGATAAAATCTCGGATGCCGTAATTACGATCTCGGAGCACGAGATCTTGCTGAAAAATGCATATATCTCGTGCTCGACTAAAAATCTCGTGAAACGACATAAAAATCTCGTTTTCAGGTTATAAACTCGACGTTTGTATTAAATGTTGCTTAACGAGATAAAATCTCGGATGCCGTAATTACGATCTCGGAGCACGAGATCTTGCTGAAAAATGCATATATCTCGTGCTCCAATAAGAATCTCGTTAAACGAAATAAAATCTCGTTTTCAGGTTATAAACTCTGCGTTTGTACTAAATGTTGTTTAACGAGATAAATCTCGGATGCAGTGATTAAGATATCGGAACACGAGATCTTGCTGAAAAAATACATATATCTCGTGCTCGAATAAAAAACTCGTTAAACGAGATAAAAATCTTGGTTTCAGGTTATAAACTCGAAGTTTGTATTAAATCTTGTTTAACGAGAGAAAATCTTGACTTAGGTTTTAATAATCTCGGTTTCGAGTTTGCGTCCATATTTGTCTGTCCAAGAAAAAATCTCTGATTCCAAGGAAAAAATCTCGAAATCAATATAAAATTTAGACATGGCAAGTAAATGTTGTAAATCGAGATAAAATCTTGAAGGTTGAAAATTAAATCTTGGAGACTGATATATCTCGCTTCTACAACATGAATCTGGTATGCTAAGAATTAAATCTTGGATGCTGATATAATCTGGTTTCCAAGATAAAATCTTGGTGGCCAAGATAAAATCTTGGTGTTGGCATTAAATCTCGTACTACGGTATATAAATCTCTGTTTCGAGTTTTTCCCATATTTCGTATCAGAAAACACATATGTCGTTTCCTTGAAACAATCTCGGATTCCGAGAAAAAATCTTGAAATCAACATACAAGCAATTTATAACATGCATCACTTACTTGGATTTTATTGAACACAGTGCTTACGTTATATATATACATATATATATATGTATATATATATGCGGAGTTACTGTACTTGTAGAACATAAACAACTTCGAATTTCATTCAGCGTAATCAATCAAACTTAGAAGCACTTTACAATGAACTTAAAAATGCAAGCAGGGAATCACAAAACGTTGGTGTTCATCTAGTTCAGCGGTGTCATTCCATGGCTTAGGGCAAGCAAGACCGGTGCATAAAACATCTTCAACAGGTATCAACTCACTAGCTGGAAGAGTCTCTTCGTTTCCGTTAAGCACAGTGAGATGCTTGCTAAGTACAGTATTAATTAAAACTGGATACTTGACTACTCACCAAAAACGCATTGTAATTTGCTTGTGCTCATCACGAGAAACTCGAGCGGTGAAAAAAAAGCTTTACACCACCATCTACTCGGCACCACTGACCGCTTTTCAAGTAAACAAAACAGGATGAACAGTCTCTATTTGCTCGGCCCTTAAGTCCATCCGCACAGGTAAATGGTCTGCTCTGCAGCACAAGCTGCACAAAATCCTGGCAGTCAGAACTAATATCGTCATCTTTGACATCCAGATTTTTTTCTTCTTTCTCCATCTCGTGCCGCATGTGGAGTACAATGATCATGATCAGATCCTTGGAATATACTGTACATGGCGCTACACGATCAAGCTGTAAAACAACGGAAATTCTTGGCGTCCATACAAAATCAAGCTGTAAAACAAGGGAAATCTTAACCACGAGATAAATACTTGGCGTCCAAGATAAAATCCCGATTGCCATGAAAACTCTGGCTCCAAAATCAAAAACTCTGAATCCGAGATTTTATCGCGGTTAACGCGATAAAATGCAACGGTGGAAATATTATCTTGGTTTTCCGCGATAAAATTGAGGATAACGCAATTTTGGGGGCCTTAACGCGATTTTCTATGAGGGTTCCGAGATTTGACTCCTGTCCGAGATTTTTTGTGAAGCCATAGTGGTGGTGAAAAGCAACTCATTTTTCTGGTTGCAGGATTCTGGCGGCGAAACTTTGCGCAATTCCCCTGCAAAAACGGCTGGTCCGTTCTGGCTGGGAAAAGTTACATTCGACGTTTCAGGCCAGGCGCTATCAGAATCTGCAACAAAAATTTTCAGGTGGGCGGTGGCATCGGGAAGAAAAATGACACTGTTCAAAAAAAACCAGGAAGTGCAAAGTTCCGGCTTTTTTGACCATGTGCTTTTGGTTCAGTTTCAAGCGACCCCAAAATTCTCAACAGCTCCATTTTGCAGTATGAAAGGTGGGTTTCTCTTTACCTCCTTTTGCTACTGGAATGCATTCAACAATTTGCTCCTGAATCACTTATGTGCAAATTGTTGGCTTGTTGCTGCTGTTGTTGTAAGTTTTTTTTCAGGCATTTTGGTCGGATTTTTGTGTTTCTTTTTTCTGCAGAACCGAGGGTACGAAGATGGTGTGCGTGCGGGGTGGTACTTGGGGGAGAGCATCGTATGAGATGACTTGCCGCCGAATACGCGTACCTCCCCCCCCCCCCCCACCCTCTATCTATCTATCTATCTATCTCTGGACTGCATTTCATCTTTGTGTGCTTGACAGCGCTTCTGCTATGAAGGACTGCAACTCTCTCTCTCTCTCCTCTCTTCCTCTCTCTCCCTCTCTTCTCTCTTCTCTCTCTTCTCTCTTCCCTCTCTTCCCTCTCTTCTCTCTCTGCTGTCTCTGCTGTCTCTTCTCTCTCTTCTCTCTGTCCTCTCTGTCCTCTCTCTTCTCTCTCTTCTCTCTCTTCTCTCTCTTGAAGTTCTCTGCTGTCTCTTCTCTCTCTTCTCTCTGTCCTCTCTCTTCTCTCTCTTCTCTCTCTTGAAGTTCTCCCTCTTCTCTTTCACTACTATAGGTACCACTATAACACAGTTATCTTTTATATAAAATAAGGCTATTTTCATATAAATTCGTCTTCCTATTAATTTCAATAAAAATATATATAATTTCATCCAAATTCAATACAAGCATTCTTAATCAATAAATAGTCCATATATGAATTTCTCTCAAACTCTAAAAAAAAGATAACTCATCTATCTTTTGCCAAATCAACACGAAGAGACATCAAAACCCGTCTCTTGGTTTTTACTGCTGTGCTAGACTTAGTTATCTTTTTTTGAAAAAATGAAAGTCCTCTCCTGTTGCAAGTTTGATTAATTTCCATTTAAATATAATAAAAAATATATTATATATAATATAAATGGGTAGACATCCAACATATACTGCGGAGGAGGCAAGGGCAAAACACGCTGAACGTATGAGAGAGTATCAAAGAAGAAATAAAGAGAAAGCACTTATGAGAGCAAAAGAATATTATCAAAAAAACAAGGCAGACATACTGAGAAAATCAAAAGAGAAAAGAGAAAAAACCAAGGCTGACCTTATTAGACTCCAGAATATTGTCGGTGAAAATTGAGACCTGAAAAAAAATTGAATTTCATATTAAATATAAGATAATATTTTATATATATATATTTTTTTATATATAAAATAAAAATATTTATTGGAAAAAATATATTTCAATAAATATATGGCGAACACCATCGACTATGGCGGACACACATGGAACTTGGACAAGTTGGCGGAAGCAAAAATAACATATCAGATAAGGCAAAACAAGTTATATGTTAAAAAGCCGAACGGAACTAGGTTTTATGACATAACAACGACAAGGGGAGCACTATCTGACCCTGAAAGGTTTTATTCTGAACCTGAGCGAAAACAAAGGGAACGAAAATATGTTGAGCCACAAGTAATAGAGTTCAATGGATATAAACTAATAAGAAAAGACACATAACACAAACTACCTGTGGGTCAATCGGTATATACTATTAAATTAAGTAAATCAATGACACAAAAAGTGAAAAAGTTTCCATTAGAGGGTATTATTGGTATGATAGGATCCATAATTGAAGACTTTAAAACACTTTACAAAGACAATGACTTATTAATACAAATACGTATTAGTGCTATTCCTTCAACTTGGAATGTACAAAACCAAAAATTAATAAAAGTAAAAGATTTCAATTTAGAAAATATACTGACTAGATTAGAATCTATACTGCAATCAAACGACGAAAACTATATGGACGAAGAAGGTGCAACTATGGAATTGATTGATTTTCAATTTTGTGGGTGTGAGAATGCCTGAAGGAGGAGCAAGATTGAAAGCAATAACTGAAACAGACTTGTATAAAAAGAAAGGTATAATAACAATAAGAAATGAAGACAACATATGTTTGGCAAGGGCAATAGTTGTAGCAAAAGCAAAGATAGAAAAGCATCCAAAGTATTTACAAATCAAGGACGGACGCAGAATTCAAGATGAACTAGCAAACAAACTGCACGAGGAGGCTGGTGTCATGAAAGATTTGTGCGGGCTTTCTGAAATTAGTGAGTTTGCTAAGCACATTGACTACAACATTGTTATTGTTGAATATCCAGACAAAATAGTTTATAAGACTGAGATGAAGGACAAAAGGAACATATACATACTAAAAACCATGAACCATTACGACACCATAACAAGCATGAAAGCATTCTTATCAAAACGAAACTTTTGCGAGAAATGTATGAGGGGGTACGAACATAATCACGCATGGGAATTCAAATGTAATATATGTCAAACTGAAGGATGTAAAGGATATGACAATATTTCAAAAGGGAAAATGTGCAATGAGTGTAATAGAAAGTTTCCGAATGATGAATGTTTCAATAATCATAAACAAAATAAGTTATGCGACACAAAGAAAAAATGTATCACTTGTGCTAAGACTTACAAAGGAGAACACAAATGTGGATATGAAAAATGTAGGAACTGCAAAGAACTACAACCTCTATCACACCAATGTGAGTTAAAGAAAAAAGTGATACATGAACCATCAACCAAATATGTATTCTTTGATTTTGAAGCAAATCAAGAGACAGGAACACATATTATCAATCATTCTGAAAGTCAATATTTTGATGACAGCACACCAATCATACATAAAAACATTGAACAATTCTGTGAGTGGTCATTGGGTGTAAAACATAAGGGTTATACATTCATAGCACATAATGCACGGGGATATGATTGTCAATTTGTATTGAAATGGTTGATTGAAAAAGGAATAACTCCATTTGTGATATATGAAAGTGGTAAAGTAATGATGATGTCTATTGGTAATGGGAAAGAACAGATTAGATTTATAGATAGTTTATCATTTCTAACTATGCCTCTATCTGACTTTCCTGACACATTTGGACTTACTGAATTGAAAAAAGGATACTTTCCTCACTTCTTTAATAAAACAGACAATCAAACATACATAGGCAAAATACCAGACATGGACGATTACGGATATAACTCATTCTCAAAGAATAAAAGAGATGATTTCATAAAATGGTATGGGGAGCAAAAAGACAAAGTATTTGATTTCAATAAAGAAATGATTGAATATTGTCATAGTGATGTAGATATACTAAGACGGGGGTGTATTGAGTTTAGGAAGCAATTTATGGAGTTCGGAATTGATCCATTTCAATACACAACTATTGCCTCTACATGTATGGCACTATTCAAAGCAAACTACATGCCTGAGGACAGCATAGCAGTTATACCGACAAACAGAACAGACAAAGCAAAAACAAGTCGTATGTGTGTGGAGTGGTTAGCATACAGAGAAAAAAAGGACAATGCCAAAATTCCACATGGTCTAAATGGTAAAGAAAAAATACTAAACGTACCCAAAGGTGTGAAAGCCTACTTAGACGGATATGACGAAAAGACAAAAACGGCATATGAGTTCCATGGTTGTTATTGGCATGGGTGTCCTGAGTGTTTCAATGGAAATGAACTAAACAGAGAAAGGTCTGTGAATAAAACATTTGGACAACTATACAAAGAAACTAAACTACGCGAAACTTTAATCAAGCAACATCCGGAAGTTAGTCAATTAATAACAATATGGGGGTGTCAATGGAACAGAATACGAACAAAGGAAGAATTCAAAGGAGAAATAGAAGAGACATTAATTGAGCAAGAAGCAATCAATCCACGACATGCTATGTTTGGTGGAAGGACAAATGCTCTATCTCTATACTGGAAATCTATGAGTGAATATCAGTATGCAAAGTATATAGATGTGTGCTCTCTCTATCCGACTGTCATGTACTATGACCCCTATCCTGTGAAACATCACCAAACAATAAGAGGAAAAGAGGCACATGATATGTTGAATAATAAAACAGCATTTGGTGTAGCAAAAATAAAAATACTTCCGCCTAGAGGACTAATTCATCCTGTTCTACCATGTCAAGATAGAGGAAAGATGATGTATTATCTATGTAATAAATGTGGCAAGGAAGGATTACAGGACAAATGCCAACACATAGACGAAGAGAGAACACTTACAGGCACATGGGCAACACCACTTATTTACAAAGCAATCCAAAAAGGCTACAGACTTATGAAAACTTATGAATTATGGCATTGGAATGAACAGACAACAGAACTATTCAAAGAATATATTAAGACCTTTCTAAGAGTGAAACAGGAATCAAGTGGCTATCCATCAAATGTCATTACAGAAGAAGACAAAGACAATTACATTAAGGACTATGAAGAAAAAATGAAAATCAAATTGGACAAAAGCAAGATTGAAAAGAATGAAGGAAGAAGGGCTGTAGCGAAACTATGTCTTAACTCACTATGGGGAAAATTTGGACAACAAAACAACAAGACACAAACAAAAATCATAAGGAGTGAAGCCGAACTATTCAAAATACTAAATGACAAGAAGATAAATGAAGTATCTATCAATATGATAAACAAAGAATGCCTAGAACTATCTTACAACCTACACCCTGAAAAAGTATCTGACCCCTACAATACAAATATCTGTGTAGCACTATTTACAACAGTACATGCACAAATGAGATTGTATGATATGATGGACAGATTAGGTAATCGAGTGTTATATCACGACACAGACAGCGTAATTTATTCCGTAGATGAGAAAGAAGGACAGACAACAATACCGACTGGTGATTTATTGGGACAATGGACAGACGAATTGATAGACAAAAAGACGAAGGTAAGCAGAAAGATAACCACATTTATTGGAGCAGGACCTAAATCATACGGCTACATACTAAATGATGGAACAACCAAAATGAAATTAAAGGATTTTCAATGAATTACGAGACTTGTAAAAAATTGAACTTGGTTAATATGTTTAGTATCATAAGCAATGGATTGAAAGTACAAGACACTGAACTATCTAAAAAGGCATATGAAGAATTAGAAGACCTACTAGAAACAAAAGGAGAAAAGTGTATAGCAAAGAATGTAGCAGAGGCCGGAAATGTAATCATACACACCAACAGCAAAATAACAAGAAACAAAAAGACAAAAACAATTACGTCAGAGCATTTACAAAAGATATTTTCATTTACTTACACTAAAAGAGTAATTCAACCTCTAAAAGAAAACCAGATCACGACATTACCATACGGATACTAAGCAAAAAAAAAAGAAAAAAAAGGAATTTACAAAAAAGAGAAAAAAAGAAAAAAAAATGCATCTGGTAAGGAGTGGTTTAAGAGTAAGCAGTGGGAGTTGAACCGACGACAACGACGGACAACACCACCAACATACTAATTATACCACCCATCACCATGCCACGAGAAGGAGCATAAAAAACACTTTTTTGTGTCGATGCTTGCTTTGGTTTCGGTTTTCTCCTCAGTCAAAGCGCAATGTTATCACATGTTTTTTATCAGAGAATGCGAAAACAAAAAATCATACTTTTCGTTTTCGCACTTTTGGCCTACTTTGTAGCAGTTCGCCTTGACGAGATGAGTGATTACGTTGATGATGAGGCTAAAGATGACTATCAAAATGAAATTTCAAGCGATGATGATGTTGAAAGAGAAGAAAATAATTGGTTTGAATATTATTCAGACAAAAGAAAGAACAAAATTATTTCCGACAAAATAGCCTTGGAGACAAAGAAAAAAAACTTGTCAAAAAAGATAAGACAAATTAAACTTGAACTTGACGAGGTAGAACGAAGACTCGAAGCTGTCGAACAAAGAGACAATGAAATACAAGAGGAAAGAAAGCAATTAGAAAATGCAAGGAAAGTTAAAAGGCAGAGACTTAGAAAGGAAAAAGAGACCAAAAAAGAAATAGCATTTTTTGAAAGATGGTTAGAAAAAAATAAATTTCCAATGTCCCGTCAAGAGGAAAATTACGCAAGAAATTTGATTGGTGGTGGAAAAACATTTGAGGAAGTTATTGTAAAGTATAAATTGTATATTGAAGGAGTAAGGTAGGTTGTGTGATCTGTGCTGTCTGCCTACCCGCTCACTTCTCATCAATGAACATGACACACATTTCACTACAACATAAAAGCACACTTATTACTAGGCTACAAAAAAAATTATTTTATTTACGAAATTATTTATTTTACAAAATTGTCAAAAAAAAAACGGCTTCAAGGCACTGCCCACACATGTTTTTTTGTGCTTTTTGGTGTGTGGCAGGCGCCATGCCCCCTAAGCAGAAGCCAACCGCAGAGCCAACCGCAGAGCCAACCGCAGAGCCAACCGCAGAGCCAACCGCAGAGCCAACCCCAGAGCCTACCACTCCAGACGAGAAACGTCCACTGCATGAAGACGAAGAGGAGGATGTTTCGAGTGCACTTAGTGCGATACAACTATACGAAGCCCAAGTGGTGTCTCCACTAAAGTACCGCGAAGAAAGTAAGTGCTTCGTAGAGTTCGTTGCTGATAACAAGAAACCAGATATTGTTTTCTCTAAGCCGGGGAATAACAGAGTCGAGGCGAAATTCATGAAGAGTCCCGGAGAGGCTAAAGTTTATTTTGTCACAATCGATTCAAAGAATGTTATCAGAGTGTTTCATTCTTGGCCTGCGGTGAAGGGGTACTACATACACACAAAGGTCCCTGTGTATTCCAAGTTTGCGGACTATCACTCAAAGAAATAATAATACTACAAATCCATTGTTTCTTTTTTCTTCCTTAATCTGGAAGAAGTTCTAATGTTGGTGGAGTCTATCTCCTCTCTTTTAAGTAAATGCTTTGTTTGCTTTTCTTTAGTTAGTTGCTTTAGTTCTTTATTAATATCTGTCTCTTCCGGATCGTCGGTAGCGTCAGTCTTTAATAAATGACGTGGTGGTACAACATCATCATTTGTTAATACAATCCGGTATCCCTTACGGGCTTTGACAGTGTAGATTTGCTTGCTCCATGTCTTTCCTCCCTTTTCTAAAATGTGTTTCTTGTTCAACTTTTTAACTCTGTCTCCTTCTTTGAAACCAAATAAATATTTATCAACATATCTATGTTGTTGGCTAATATCATATCCTTTAAATACATCAATTGGCGCCGCCTTAATCGCTGATGTTCTTTCTTGTTATAATAATAAACAACATCTTCAATATAACTTATCCAATCAAAATTACGATTAAAAGCCCATAATACATGTAATCTTTCTCTAAGTGTTCTAACAAATCTATCAACAATACCTAACGAATTATGATCACCTACTTCAACCATAAATTGTTCAATTCCATTATTTCTCATCCACTCACCAACTGCACCTTTAAACTCACCGCCATTGTCTGATATGTATGCTTTTGGCTTTGGTAATTTCTTGAGTGCATCTAAAACTGTGGTGGAAAATTTATTCTTTATAGGTATTGCGTAAGCATAGCGACTATGAATATCAATCCAAATAAGGGCAAAATTATAATTTTTATTTTTTGTAGCAACCTTACTCATATCCATTAAATCAATATTAACCATATCTAATACCTTATCGGCCCATATTGTTGTTCCTCTAGTCCTCGGTTTAGTCTGACGAAATAATTCTTGTGCGGTGTTCGCAAGTTGAATATTATTATTTTCACTCATGATGATAGTTTAGAATTGCGATTCGTGCTGTCGCACTCTCTCTTATTCTAAACCATCGTTTTTTATTTTTAATTTTTATTTAATCGCAGACGATGTTTGTTCTGCCCGAAGGGCGAACTATCGCTTCGCGATAGTGTGATGACGGCAGTCAGAACAAAATATCATTAGAACTTTAGAAAAATCTTATCTGCTTCCTTACTTTTTTCTTTATTCTTTGGTGTATTGTTATATACATTAACTGATATTTTTTCGCTTCGTTTTTTACCGCCTCGTTGTTTTCCGCCTGTTGGTTCATAATCTTCGCTTTCTTCACTCTCACTTTCTTCTTCTTCGCTGTCATTCTCTGGCTTCTTTGGTTGTGGTGATTTCTTTGTGTTTTTCTTCTTGGGCTTTTTGGCATTCTTTTTTATCTTTCTAAGCATATGATTTGCAATAACCTCAGACATATCAATTTCGCTATCGCTTTCGCTTGATTCATCTTCAATCTCAGGATTTTTAAGTATCTCTTTCGCAACACTAACTTCAGCATCAGTCTCAATAAGTTCTTCCACTGATGCTTCTTTTAATTCTCCTTTTTTACGAAGCCTTTCACGAGCCCATTCGTCCTTTCGCCGTTCAGCATTTTCTCTATTTGCTTGAACTGCTTTCTTCCAGTTTTCCTTTGATGCTTCCTTTGAAGGCATTGATTACAGATGATTGATACTACACTAGATAGTTATATTTTTTGTTAGTATAATTTAACAAAAAAAAATTAAAATATTTAATTATATAATTGATATTTTGTTCTGACTTCGTCATCACAAAACTTCGTTTCCAATTAATTTTTTCTTCAAATTTTTTCCGATGTTTTAGAATATAGATTCAACAAGTTGAATCCATAGCGAGAGTGCGTCAGCACGACCATCTCGTAGAGTGATTACGCCCTTCGGGCAGTAAAGCGCAATTCTAAAATATCTATGTCGCAATATAAATCATTACTTGGCCTTAATGAGTTGGCTGTTGATAGTCTAAACATACTTAACTTAGACCTTACCAACACAAACATAGTCGGTCTGAATACAGACAGAGTGCCAGAAGATGAAAACCCTTTGAACCTCTACTATACGGATTTACGATTTGACACAAGATTATCTACCAAATCAACAACCGACATTAAAGAAGGAAAACATTTATACTACACAGAGCAACGAGTAAGGGATAATGACGAAGTCAAAGCCTCAACTCAACACCGCTCTAATACATCCAATCCGCACCAAACCAGTCTATACAATTTGATAGACACAAACATATTTGCACAAGCAAGCGGACAATACTTAACTTACAACGATGTAGAAGGCAAATGGAAGAATACAGCCCTTGGTTCAATTGATACACTTTCAGATGTAGTCATTACAGCACCAGTGGCGATGAATAGTTATCTAACATATAACTCAATAAACTGGGTCAATAAAACATTTCCGATAAATGTTGATGAATTCGGTAATATTAGTATGGGAATGAAGAATATAACAGGAGTTAATTTACTAAATGACAAAGGCGTTGATGAATGGATATTTGAGCATAATGATAATAATAATAAGGTGACAGCATCTGGAAGTATAAACACACATAGCGATGTGACAATATCAGGCTTTCCAGCAGATAATCAACTTATTATGTATAGCACGGGGCAATGGAGAAACACCACACCACCCTTTCTTAGATTAGACGGCACAGCCAGTATGACGGGGGCATTAAATATGAATGGTTTTGCTATTTCAGGGGCTTCTACATATAATGGAATTAATCTCACAAATCTTGCAGTTGATGGTTCAGTGGTCAAACTAACAGGAGACCAAACCATAGCAGGGAATAAAAAATTTACATCAACTTTGGAAGTAAGTGGTTCATCCAACCCTTCAACTTTTGATGGTATTGGCATAGCATTTGATACAAAAATAGGAATGATTGCAGCACAAAAAACAGCAACAGCGACTTGGTATCCGATACAAATAACGGGGTCGTATGTTGAGTTATATTCAGGTAATACTTTAATTATAACCGCAACTGGCACTACACTATCTTTGAATAACAACAAAATAACAAACTTAGCCACACCATCAGCAACAACGGACGGAGCAAACAAAAGTTATGTGGATACATTAGACGGGCAAAATGTGAAACTAACAGGAAACCAAACCATAGCAGGAATTAAGACATATAGCAGTGGTGTTGAAATAACGGGAAATTCAATCAATTCAACAACAAAGGGCACATTTATCGTTTTCAATTCTACCAGTAATATCGGGTCAATTGCTAGTGTGGATATGAAAACCGCAACATAATATTATTACAACTTTGAAATTTCTGCGAAAAAAAAAAGTTTTATTATTGACGGGACGATTGTCGGTTGGGTAAATGCTTCGGGGTTAGATTCTTATAGTAGCAAAATAGCCAACCTTTGAACTCCGACATTAGCGACCGATGGCGCGACAAAAGGGTATGCGGACACATTGGACGGGCAAAATGTAAAACTATCAACAGACCAAACCATAACAGGAAGCAAAACATTTAATGGGGCGAGCACTGTGATAAAATATCTAACTTTAACGAACAATGCCGATTTTAATAATCAAACTATCACTAATGGCGGAAATATAACATATAATGGGGCGAGGATATTAAACCAAAATGGAGGTGATATATTCTTTTCACAGACATCAGGAGATTATCAGTATTTCTTATTTACTCTAAATACTGCTACAAGTGGAACCGCAGACCAACGAGGATATGTATTCACGAATGTAGCATCTGATGTAAAAGGGGCGGGACTTTATATTTCAAAACTTTTGGATAATAAAAGTGCTTCGTCTGACATTGTCCGTTTTAACAATGCTGGCGGTATGCGGTTTTATGGTGCCTTAGATATGAACTCAAACAACATAACAAGTGCTGGAACAATAACTTCAACCGCAGGAATAACTACGACAACATTAACAACGAGCGACAAAATAACAACAGCATCAGGCAAACCAATAATTATAGGCAACTCAACAAAAGGAGTAGGTGCGACGGGAGGATTAGAATGATATGGAACGGCGAGCAACACCGCGGGGCCACATATACAGGCAATAACAACGGCTGATGCTTATCCAACATTTCAACAACTAAACTGGGCACACGATAATGTCAATTTAAGTCTTGATGCTTATTTTGATGGCACGAACTGGAAATCAAGCCACAGCGGTTCAAACTTTCTAATTCAAAAAGGTGGCAAACTCGCTTTTTATTATAAATCAGGAATAACGGCAGGAAGCAATATATCTTTCACTGAGGCAATGAACATAAGCACAGCGGGATTATTAACTGCGAATGCGGGGATTACATACTCTGGCGTGCTAACTACCACAACTAATAATGGAGCGAAAATAGGAATTCAAGGACAAACAGACGGGACGAATGCGAGAGGAATATTTGTATGGGATAGCAGTGATTCAAACTGGGGGATTTATATGTCTCAGTCTGGTTCAGGTAAATCATTAAGTGGAGGAACAGCGCCAGCAGGAGGAGTAGGCGGAGGATTAACTTCTTATGCTATTAGATTTAGAGTGAATAATTCTTCAACGAGTGGGTTCATATGGGAGAATGGTTCAAATACTGCTTTAATGTCTTTGAAAGCAAGCAATTATGAGTATTGTCTAATCCAATTCAATATTCAGACAGGAGAAAAAAAGAAGATATAAATGAATGCTTAGGCTTAGATTTTATTAATAAGTTAAATCCAGTTTGCTATCGTATGATTGATGACAAAAAGAAATGTAGGACTGGCTTAATAGCACAGGAATTAGAAGAAATACTAACAGAAATGGATATGTTAGATTTTGGCGGTTTTATAAAAGAAACAATTATGGTTCCGTGTCCAAAGCAAAGAAAAGAATATGAATTGAAAGGTGTGAGTGTTAATCCAGAAGATGTTAAATGTATTGATAGTGGTGATGTCGGTTATGGTATAGGTTATTCCGAGTTTATAGCCCCGTTAATTAAGGCCGTTCAACAATTATCAGAAAAGGTAGTTAATTTAGAAAAAGAAAATAAAAATCTTATGAATATACTACAAGACCAAGCAAACCAACTAGCCGAAATCCGAGCAGTCGTATTTTCTACTAATGCCTCCTAGATTACACCCCCCACCGCCAGTCATTGAAATAGACGGCGAACTAACACCAGAGTTGAAAAATAGAGTTTTAGACATTTCATTGAAGAATGAGGAAAAAAAAGTAGAGCACGAATTGGAAGATAACTGGAATTGTTGTTGTATAACAAACAGACCAACTGACAGCCGACTTATTAAATACTTATTTCAAATGGGTATCATTATTGCCATTATAACCCTTTGCATCGTAAGGCTATCGGAAAAGAACTTACCTTGTGAGGTTGCTAACACTTATGTCGGAATTTTGACATTGCTTATCGGTTGCCTTCCATCACCTTCTTCAAAGAAATGAACATTCGTATAAGTGTATTTTATAGCATGAAGCATCACTACCCGAACACATTAAAGGAAGGGCTTCATCAAAACTAATACACCAATCACTAAAAGGTTTATACACACATTTAAATTTAGTTTCTATTCCTTGCTTTATACAATAAGCACAACTCTCATTTTTTTTCTCACTGACCCGTGAGTAAAAGTCGCAGGCAGTCCGAGCATAAATATTAATTAATAAAAAGTTTATTAGCACTAATATAGAGTACATCATGGCTGACTATAAATACCAAAAGATTATTTTTCTGAGCAATGATTTTGCTGGAGGAAGCAAAACATTTAATAAAAATATTCAAATGTCATTCACACCCACCAAAATGAATGTAAAATTTATCCACTATATGAACGACCAGACCGAAACCAAAACCAGAATTCTTTATATGGACAGAATTGGAATTATTGGAACATTTGCGGATAGCACCACAGCAAACATTTCAAATCTCGGTTATAATTTGGGTGTTGTCGGATGGACTGACGGACAATATATATTTAAAGTCCTTGAAACCGACAGCGGAAATATTGATACAGGAAATTTAGCGGGCCGAATTGTCGTATGCCTAGAGTTTTTAGGCTGATATTTGTTTCAGACTACGTCTTCAGCAAACATCGTAAAACCATTTAATTTCTTGTAAATGAAAAAAACGATGTTTTAGAATAAGTGAGAGTGCGGAGCACGAAGCGCAATTCTAAAATATCATGCTTAAGATTAACAATGTCAAAGTTAAGCCTGTGAAGCAGGATGGAAACGGAGATAAAAAAGCAAAAGGTTATAAATTATTCAATGAGCCGTATGCTAACATATTTTTGCTTGCACGTAAGAAGAGCGGGAAAACAACAGCACTCTTTGAAATACTGAAACGGACGACAGACAGAAAAACCCGTATAGTAATTATTGCTTCAACGATACACAAGGACTATATTTATAAAGCAATGGTAAAGCACTTTAAGAACAGAGGCAACCCGATGGCAATATATACCTTTCTTAAATCAGATGGTGTAAATGTCATTGATTATGAGTTAGACAAACTGAACAGACAGGACGAGCAACACGAAGGAGAAGTAAAACAGGACAAAGAAGAAATAGAGAAGCCACAATTTCTTTACTTTGGAAAAGAAGAAAAAAAGAAACAGAGCACCGCAGAGGCAAAAGAAAGGCCGAGTAAGTATATAACTCCAGAGGTTGTTTTTGTTTTGGATGATTTAGGTAGTGGATTAAGAGACAAGTCCGTAAGTGATTTGTTAAAAAAGAACAGACACTATAAATCAAAGGTGATTATGTCAAGCCAGTATTTGAATGACCTACGGCCAGAAGCCATTAAGCAGTTAAATTATTTATTAATCTTTCCGGGACAATCTCAGGACAAAATGGAACTCGTGTATAAACACTTAGACTTATCTTTTGACTTTGATTACTTTCTTCAAAAGTATCACGAAGCAACAAAGGAACGATTTAATTTTCTTTATGTCTCAAGTGTTGATGATGAGTTAAGAAAAAATTTTGCTTATCGCATGAAATAATTATTTTTGTAATTATTTTTTATTTTTGCTGAAAGATTTTAAAATCTTTCTATAAAATATTCATCTATCTTTTATGGTAGTTAAAACAACTCGTGTTGAAGTCATTCCAACAATCGGCAAACGAACTATTAACTCAAGCACCAACATGGCTGGAGGTAAAAAGAAGACTGGTCGCAAGAATAAGCAAGGAGGCAAGGGACAGGCTGGCGGTAAAATTAACTGGCAAAAAGTTGGCAAAACCGCAATGGCCGTTGATAAATTTCTTCGCGGTAATAAGTTAATCTCAAGGACTGCGGGAGCATTAAGTAGTGTCGGGGTGCCTTACGCTGGTAGTGTTGGGGCTGTAGCATCAAGACTGGGGTATGGTAAGCAGAGAGGACGCGGAGCACTCAAGTTTTAAATGATATTTGTTTCAGACTACGTCTTCAACAAACATCGAAACCCAGTTTATTTTTCGGAAAAAGAAGAAACGATGTTTTAGAATAAGTGAGAGTGCGACAGCACGAAACGCAATTCTAAAATATCAAGGAAATATTTTTTGTTTAAAATATACGATGGTTGCTAAAACCAAAAAAACAAAGAAACAGAAATTAAGACCCCCGCGGGTTTATAGGAATAAGAGCGGTAAGCCGTATATTATCCAGAAGGGTAAAAAATATTATCTTAATTTCGGTAAAAAGACAAATGATATGAGCACACTTCAAATTGTTAAACTTTTTATGAAATACTTAAGCAGACCAACAGCAAAGCGGGCAAGAACGAAGAAAGAAGACTTAAGAAAAGTCCAGAGTTTGTCGGATATTGAACAAAATACTAGAACCGCCATTAATGACCACTTGGACAAACTCAGAAAGGAAAAATACGATAAGATTGATGAGATTGACCAAAAAGAGAAAAAAGCACGAGATGATGCTGAAGAAGAAAAGAAGAGGCAACACCGAAAAGACATGGAAGATATCAAGGAACGACAAGAACAAAAAGACAGAGAACTAAGAAGGGAGCAAAAACTCATAGAGGATTTACAATACGAACAGCAAAGGAACCAAAGATTAGCCATTATGCCCCCACAACAACAATATATTATGCCTGCACAGCAGGGACAACCACAAGAACAACAGGCACAGCCAGAGGTAAAAGTTAAGCCAAATAAAGAATTTGAAGACTATAAAAAATTAATCATAAATTCTGGAGTTTTTACTCAAGCAGATATAGATAATTGGGAACCTAGTAAAATACAAAGTATAGCAGAAAGAATAAAAGATTTTCAAAAGCAACAAATAACAATAGATGATATGAAAAAAATGCTAGGAGCACAAGAAGCATTAAATAAAAATATAGGAAACCAACTAGAGGAGGCTAAATACAGATTAATGTTGAAGAATGGATTGTCAAATAGTAATGTTGAGGAAAAACTTACTATTAAAATTCTTGGTGAAGCATTAAGGGATAAACTTAAAAATGAAGGCCACGATGTTAAAGGTTGGAACCAAAGAGCATCATGGATAATAGACAAAATTTTAGAACATAAAATAGATGTTGGACAAAATAAGGTTGAAGTAAAAAAGAAACTCGCAGAATATTTGGGATTACAAACGGAAACTGGATTAGAAGATTTGATTAATAAAGTGTTTTCCGTAAAAAACATTAAAAAGTATCTATCAAGAAAAGAATGGACACATTCAATGAGAAAAAAAGATTATGTTAATGCTCTTATAAATAAATATAGAAATGAACAACAACCAGAGCAACAACAACCAGAGCAACAACAACCAGAGCAACAACAACCAGAGCAACAGCCTGAGCCACAGCCTGAGCCAAAGCAAGATGAGCGAAGCGATTTGGAGGGGCTTGTCCCATCACAACAAGAGCCACAGCCCGACACACAGCAACCAGACCCCCAGCAACAGGGTGAGGGGCGGGGACTAATGACTTATGAAATAGACGACATAATGAAAAAATATGGATGGTATCTCGGAGCGATAGCAAGTGATGAAATCTACCAGTTGAAGCCCGGAAGCAGAAAACGATACGGATTTATTATGAATTTGGACTATCACAAACAAGCGGGGTCTCATTGGATTGCCGTTTACTGCTCTTTAGATGGCGATAGAAGTATAGAGATATACGACCCGCTAGCCCTGTATAAACCAACGGAAGACTTTCAACAACAAATGAAAAGATTAATTGACCAAAGCCACCCCGATAGTTATTTGTTAATGAAAGTTAATCAAGTTAAACAACAATCTGATACGAGCGACACATGTGGATGGCACTCAATGCGGTTTCTTTTAGAGCGAGCAAAAGGAGTGCGATTTAAATTTGCTAGTGGCTATACAGACTTAAAAGAAGACGAAGCGGAAAAATTAAAAGCACAGAATGGGTATGGGTTTGACACCTTTTTTGTAAAAGATATTTTCTAATATATAGATTTTTGAGTTTGTAAGTGGTTTTTTAAAAAGCACTTACGATTGAGTACAAAGGCGGTCGTTCAAGTTCCATTTACTACATAAATAGCAAAAACCGAATAACGGGGACAGACAGCGACTTTACACACGAGATAAACTTAAAATCACTAGACAATCCAACTCACTGCAAAATTCTTCATATTTATGTGCCGAAATCGTATTACTCTGTGGCTTCACCATATAATACTTTTACATTATCCGAAGACGGATATGAGGCTTTAATTACAATACCTGAAGGAAACTACACAATGAACAACTTAAAAAATAAACTATCTGAGATACTGACGGCTGAAAGTCCGAATGACTATACTTATGTTGTCTCAAGCAACAATACAAACACAGAAGCGGAGGATGGTAAATTAACATTCAGTGTGTCAAATAACGGAGGTATTCAACCGCGGTTTATATTTGATGGTGATACTCGTATTCATGAGGTTATGGGTTTTGATAGAAATTCAATATATTTCTTTGCCAATGATTTTATTAAATAGCCAAATGTAATTATTTTAACTGGTGAAAAAACTCTGTATCTTCAATCGGATTTGGTGAATGAAGGTGATAATCATGTGCTACAAGAAATATACACAGCAAACGAAATTCCTTTCGGCTCTGTCATTTATGACGGCTCTGGAAGCGAATACGGGAAAACATTATCCGCAAGTTCAAATAATGTATTCAGGTTTTACTTGACGGACGAAAACGACCAAGCGATTAATCTTAATGGTTTGGGTATCGTTATGACATTATTGGTTTATCGTGAAACTAATTATTTTAGTTTATTTAATTCATTTTTCAATTTGTTAAAGGCTAGATAATTATTTTTGATTTAATTATTTATTTTTTCTATAAATATATTTCGTGTATTAATCAACTTACACTACTTCAAAAACAAAACAAAAAATGCCTGTCCAATACGGAGGAGAACTAGTCCATCAGACTAAGGAACTGCTCACGGGTAAGTATGAATTGAACAAACTTACTGCCCGTGAAGGGTCGGCTGATGTTGTTCTCACAACTGCGGGTGGACTTGAAAGCACCTTTGAAATCCCTACTCGTCCTTTGAACCTTACGAGGTCTGTCTTGCGATTTACTTACACCCCTGCCGCATCTGCTGGTTATAATCGTATGTTTATGGATTGCTTGCCTATGATACAAAGAATTGAACTGCGAAGCCGAAGCGGTCAATATTTGTGCAATCTTCAACACGTGGGCAATTACACTAAGATGATTTGGAAGCCCGAAATTAAATATGAAAAATTTATGGCACTTGAAAACCACGGGGCGGGTGTATCTAGCGGGGCTATGCTTCAAAAGTGTAATGCTGGAAAAGTTGAAATCGGAAGTGTAGCAGAAAGAAAGGCAATTACTGATGCGGGTGTGCTTGCAGATTTAAGAGGGGCGATTCAAACATATTACAAAGTGCCACTTGTTAATGCCCGCCGTCATAATGATACTGCTCTCGCCGATAGCACTGCTGGAAATTATAGCCTTGTTAATGTTCCTTTTGAGGAGGCTAAGTATTTTGAAGGAGGAACTAATGCGCAGCCCACCCCTGTCATTAAAGTTAAACTTCCGTTGGGTATGATTTTTGGAACTATTTTTGAACTGGATAAGACTATTGGTTTTAATGAAATCTTGGATTTGCGAATTGTGTGGGAGGGTACTAACCGCTCTACTTTCTATGGAACTGATGCAAGCAGTATTTCCACTGGTGCTGCACAGGTGGCTGTTGGTGCTACTATTTCAAACTTGAATCTGTTTCTTGCCGTAGAGACCGACCCAAATGTTGTCTTTGGTGTTCAGCAGAAGATTGCTGGAGAAGGTTTCCCGTTTAAGATTGAATACCCTATCTCTTGGAAACAGAACCTCTCAACAGCAAGCCAAAATTTCGTTGTAAAAATGAACCGCTCACAGGGTGAGAGAATTAGAAGAATTTATACTTCCGCATTCCACAACGATGAAAATAAAAATACCGCTTTTGACAACGATAACAGAGCGGATGCAAAGATTATTTCATATTATACAACTCTGGATGGCTCTCGTCTTCAACAATTTGACATTGACACCTCTGAGAATGAAGACTATATGATTTTGAAGGATAAGTTGAAGGGTAGTGCTATCCTAAACAGCGATGTCTATCATTACAACTGGTTTCATGTGGATACATGGGACAACAACCGCCCGCTGTGTGATAAGGATACCGACGGGTATGAGTGAGTGGTCTGAGCCTTGACACTGAGAGGCGATATGAGTTCGTTTCAACTACTGCTGGAAACAATCTTAACCATTACACTTATGCTATTCTTCAACGAAGTGTGCTTGTGAAGGGGATTGAAATCCTAATGTCGTAGATATTTATGAAATCAATAAAAAGAAAGAAAATTATTTTTTGTTTCATATACACAAACAATGACTACTCACCTTACAAATTTAATCGCACAAAATCCAGACAAAAAATTTATAAATGTCAAAGTCGGATATGACGGACACGTTGAAACTAATCATATGAAGACTGCTTTTGGTGAAACCCTAACCAGTTCCTTAACACCTGTATTACAGGAAATCTTTCCATATACCATAAATACACGAATATGGACATTAACTCAGATAAATGCGAGTGTTTCATTTCTGAATAATATGGCGGAATTAAAAACGACTGCTAATGCTACCGATGATGCTAGTATGGTAAGCAAAAGAAAAATAAAATATCGCACTGGTATGGGTGTTGTAGCCCGCTTCACTGCTTTATGGACAACAGACGAAACCGAAGATTATTATTCGTGGATAGGTATCGGAGATAACGATTTATCTAATGGTTTCTACTTTTACAAAACTAGAGATGAAGGAATGATTATTCTACATTGTATAGGAGGAAACCCAAACGCATTTTATCAAGCGTACTGGGATGACCCGTGCGACGGAACAGGAGATATGCCTGTATTAGACTGGACAAAGGGAAATGTATTTCAAATTCAATTTCAATACTTAGGCTTTGGTGCTATTAAGTTTTCTATTGAAAATCCAAAGACAGGTGAATTTCAGTTAGTCCATACGATTAAGTATGCGAATGCCAACACAGGTGTCAGTCTGCGGAATACGACATTGCCATTTGTAGCACGAATGGTTCATAATAATGAGGGAGTTGGAATACAAAGACTAAAGACCGCCAGTTGTAGTTTGTTTGTTGAAGGCACCAACACTATTAATACAAGTATTACAAATACGGCGGAAGGTAGTGAAGCAGGTAATATAACTGAAAGCCCCATTTTAAGTATCAGGAATAAAGCACTATTCAATAATAGCCTAACCAACAATTCAAATGTCTTTCCTTCGTTGATAAGTATTACTAATGAAGATACTAAGGCTAATGTCGTCAGAATGGTATTGAACGGAACACTGACAGGGGCGGGTTTTGCTGATGTTGATGCCAAAACTTCACTTGTAGATACAGACACAAAAGCAACCGCTATCGCAAACGGAACAACAATTTTTAAGATTTATGTTAATGCTGCCTCAACTCAACAAATTAATCTAAGAACCTACGATATTCAATTAACCCCGAACGATGTTTTGACATTCACACAAAAGGCTGTGTCGGCAGGTGGAAATGGTAATATTAATGTTATTGCTAACTTTATAGAGAATCATTGAAGCAAAAAAAGAACAATTTCATTTGTATTACTTTACTTTATTTTTGTTGTATCTTTCTTTTACAACACGAATAACATCGCTCGCTTTCCTTAATATACAACCTTCTTCTGTACATTCTATAGCAGTCTCTTTATCACCTACGGATGTAGCCGACGCTATCTCTTCTCCTACATTAGCCTTTAATTCTGTGATACCTGTGGAAGGGACTTTGTCCCTTTCCAAACCCGCGGGGGTATGGTAGGGGGTGTAACCCCCTCCCTCTTTTAAATCACTCGCCTTAAAAGGAGTGCTCTCTTCTTTGTCCGTTATGGTCTCCAATGGAATAACTACTTTCACATTGTCGTCCCTCGGCTTGTATTGCTCATAGAAAGATACAATGTCAGGCTTAGTCCGTTTAATTGTCGGCTTTTTAATAGAAACATCAAGGTTCCATTTTTCAATTTCATTCAAGTAGTCCTGTTTGGCGCTCAGATCGGCCATCTTATATATAAAGATTTAATTTTATTTTATTATAAATATTTTTTTACTTCACTTTTAATGTCTGTAAATTTTTCAAACCACGGCTGTTTCATAACCCATTCAAGGTATGGTTTATCAATAGTAGCAACATCTTGAATTTTCTTACCTTTATTTTTACCAAATGGAAAAATATCCCTTGGCTTGCCTGCCCGCGCATTTTCAATCATTTGGATTTCGTCAGTAATTATCTTTTTAACATCGGTAATAGAAAATGTTTCTTTTTTATTTTCAATAGAGAGTTTCTCAAACTTCTCACATAATCTGGTGAGGGTGGTCATTGGTCTATATAGAGTGGTAAAAAAAATTTATGAAAAAAATTAATTAATCAAACTCGCAACAGGAGAGGACTTTCATTTTTTCAAAAAAAGATAACTAAGTCTAGCACAGCAGTAAAAACCAAGAGACGGGTTTTGATGTCTCTTCGTGTTGATTTGGCAAAAGATAGATGAGTTATCTTTTTTTTAGAGTTTGAGAGAAATTCATATATGGACTATTTATTGATTAAGAATGCTTGTATTGAATTTGGTTAAAATTATGTATATTTTTATTGAAATTAATAGTAAGACGAATTTATATGAAAATAGCCTTATTTTATATAAAAGATAACTGTGTTATAGTGGTACCTATAGTAGTTCTTTTTTGAAAGGAGGGCAAGGAGGATGGTCTGGCAGCCCTGTGCCTCCTCACTGTTGCACCACCGGATTGTTGGTACCGGGGGCCGCCGTACGCACTAAATTCGAAGTCGAGGGAAGTGCAGGTCCCCTGTCACATGGTAATGGCCGAGGTATCTGAAATGCGCATCTCAAAGGAGGTCTGCCTGCCTCTCTCTCTCTCTCTCTCT
>WBZZ01001696.1:67500-85000 GCA_019918135.1 Paulinella micropora
CCTATACTATTGGATGCGAAAAGAAATGGTATGACAGGAAATACGGATGTTCATATCACTATAACATACATAACAGACCACGAAGAATTAAATAGATATTATAAAAAGAAAACATTTAATTCTTTTCAAATAAAAAACTATGACGATTTTATTGAAATGTTGAATGAGTTTAACATAAGCAATATTGAAGCATCTGGATTAGGTTATGACCGAATTATTGAATATGCTAAGGTAGTAGTAGTTCAAGAAAACGGAGGCGGTTGTTATGAAGGAAGAAACAAATGTAAAAAAACAATATCTGATGAAAACATATTGATATCTCCCGCTAGCAAGAATAATAATTGTTTATTCTTTCTATGTAAAGACCTTCTTAATATGCCACTTATTAACAGAAAAAGATGTAATGATATTAGAGAGAAATTCAATCTTTCTAATGATTGCCCCATACCATTCTCTACCGCCGTAAAAATCCTTAATACTTTGATAAAAGAAGGAAAGACATATGAAATAACAAACGCCTTAACAAGAGAAACTATAAGCACAAACAACATCGGAGAAGAAGCGGACATTATGATTTACTTAGAGAATAACCACTATTTTGGATTAACTAAAAGATATAAACAAAAATGCGAACAATGTTTAAAGAAATACATCAAAAAGCACACTTGTAATCCAAAAATCATAAATTATGTGAATAGAGAAATATTAAAGAATGGAAAGAGACATTTAATAACGAAGGAGCATAAAGAAAAATATAATAATAAAGACGAACTCCTTCATTACGACCTTGAAACTTTTAGAAATAACACACTTGCTGAAGGCTTTGATATTCACGACTGCTATATAGTCGGATATACTCAAGGGACGGAAGGATTTAAATACTTTGCTGGTAAAGATAGTATTTCTAAATTTCTTGATACACTTCTAGAGAGAGGAAAGAAGTTAGCAGTTGAATGGGGTAATAGAATGCTTCATAATCCAGTCAAGAAAGTAGCAGGAGTAAGAAAGAAAAGAAACAAAGATGAAGAACCGCCGATTTTATATGTGAATGGATTTAATGGAGCGAACTTTGACCACTACTTCATTAAACAGGAATTAATAAGAAGAGGCATTAAACCAAAATCACATATGATTAATAACGGCTCAATAATCTCTTTACAATTTGAAAATATTAAAATGTGGGATATGTGTAAGCATACTCAGGGAACTCTAAAAGAAAACTTAGAAAATATGAAATGTAAAACTCTTAAAGGAGATTTTGACCACGACCAAGCCACAGAATGGGAAAAAATGAGCGAAGAATTAAGAAATAAGTGTCTTGAATATTTGAAGTGTGATGTTATGGGGTTAAAAGAGTTATATGACAAAATAAACACAGAGATATTTGAAAAACACTCAGTGAATTTAACTTCATACATTTCAACTTCAAGCCTTGCTTTCAATATCTGGAAGAAAATGATTGATGGTAAGCACGATGTAAGGCTTCCAACTATTGAACAAGAAAAGTCATTTAGAAAAGCGGTTATCGGAGCAAGAACATATCCAAGCAAAAAAAGATTTGTTTCAAAACAATACAAGGACTACTTAGCGGGAAAAATCACATTTGACGAATTAACCGATTATTTAGTTGATGCGGATGTCGTATCTTTATACCCAACAGCGATGCTTAATTTATTTATGGTTGGAGAAATTAAACAGGCTATCGCACCATTCGATTATAATAATCTTCCAATCGGTATTTACAATGTTGATTATATCTCACCAAAAGACATATTACATTCAAGAATAGGACAGAGAAATAAAATGGGCTCATTAAAGTGGAATTTAGCGGATATGAAAGACCAATGGCTCACAAGTGTTGATATTGAAGATATGATTAAGGAAGGCTACGATATAACAATTCATAAAGGCTACTATACAGAGGAGGCCGAACCAGTTTTCAAAGAATACATACTGGAAATGTTTAAGGCGAAAGAAAATAGCGAAAAAGGCACACCGCAATATTTACTAGCCAAACTATTTATGAATTCGTTATACGGAAAAATGATACAGCGACCTATCCCAACAGAAGCAGAATATATTAAATCAAATGAGGAGTATTGGAAATTTTGGACGAAAAACTATATATCTGATGTGGTTGAATTCAAAGATAAAGACGGAAACAAACTATGGCACGTATCTGGAATACCAAGAAATGAAGTAATAATTGAAGAGAGCATAACCAAACCTTCTCATTACGGGGCTTTCATTCTAGCATATAGCAGGCGAATTATGTATAACTACATAAAAGAGGCTAATCCAAATAAAGACATAGAAGCCGACTTCTATTACACCGATACCGATAGTTTAGTGTTGCATGTTAGGTTCGCCAAACTAATCAAAAGGCTTGGTGATAAATCTCTCGGAGGAATAACGGATGACTTAGGAGATTGCTGTAAGATAATAAGAGGAATATGGATTGCTCCTAAATTGTATATGTTAGAATTTACAACGAATGAAGCCTTTCTCCCTTACCTTACCAAGAATGACTTGAAACATAAAGACAAAGGTGTTCATATAATTGAATGCTACGAAAACGATGGAGTAAAAAAGAGATACTACCACCTTAGAGGTAAGGGGTTGAATTCAAAGGGGTTAAATCCAGAAGTATATGAAAAGATGGATTTAGGCGAAAGCATTGAAAATGTTAGAGATTTTCAAATGAAGAAAATTCATTTATCACGAAATAGCAAACAGCAAAATATTAACCATTTTAGCATAGTTCATACTACAAACATAAAAAAGAAAGTTAATGATAATAAATGGCAAGGTCGGGAGTTTATCAATGAAAATGATAGTATTCCTTACGGATACCAAAGACATTAGAAAATATCTCAAATATATTTGAGATTGGGAGCAATTCTAAAATATCAATTAATTAATTAATTTTTTTCAATAAATTTTTATCAGTCTATATATACCAATGTCCGCCCTCACCAGACTATGCGAGAAGTTTGAAAAACTCTCTATTGAAAATAAAAATGAAACCTTCACATTGAAAGATATCCAAAAGGTAATTCAAGACCAAATAAAGGCAATTGAAAATGCGCGGGCTGGCAAGCCAACCGATGTTTTTCCATTTGGTAAGTATAAAGGTAAGAAAATTCAAGATATAGCGGTTATTGATAAACCATATCTTGAATGGGTTATGAAACAGCCTTGGTTTGATAAATTCACCGACATTAAGGCAGAAGTAAAAAAATATTTACAATAAAAAAATAATATTAATAGTATATCAATGACAGACCTAAGCACCAAGCAGGACTACTTGAATGAAATTGAAAAATGGAACCTTGACAGCGAAGTTAAGAAACCCACTATTAAATGGACTAAACCCGACATTGTTTCTTTCTATGAGCAATATAAACCCTATGTTGATTTTGAACAAAATCAACATTATGATAATGTGAAAGTCGTTATTCCATTAGAAAGCATGTTGGAAGAAGAGCAGAGCACACCTTTTAAGGAGACTGACTTGAAAGAAACTGGAATTACGGAGATAAAGCAAAATGTTGGTGAAGAAATAGAAGCAAAGAAAGCACCTTGTAAAGAGTGTAAGAAAAAAAATGTTTTATCAGTTTCAATTGACGATGATAGATTTTGCGATGTGGCATGTGTTCTTTCATTTCTAGAAAAAAATGAAGAAATGAATGAAGTTAGAAAAAACAATTTTATCAAGTATTTTAAAAAGTGATATTTGGAAAATCAACGATTTAATTTTTTTCTCTAAGGGTCTTCAATCCAAGTAAAAGCATACTGAATACTTATAGTCTGATTTAAAGTAGCCTGTGCTGTTACAGTTAGCCTTTCGCTTGGCAACATGTCATCTAAATCATAATCAGCAAAATTTATACTTTGAGCATCACTAGTATTTACAAATACAACAGCAATCACATTACCACCAGCAATAGTCGCGGTAGTATCAAATGAAACTAGACTTGTATTTGTATTGTTCTCAGCATACACGGCACCTGTAAGTGTAGCATTTTTTATTACCTTAATGATTACGCTACTTTTAGTGTCAGTATTTAGAATATTTAGCCGTCTAGGATACACTATACTATAATTAGCAATAGTGTTTCCAATAATATTAGTATTATTTCTCATAGTAAAAGCATGAGTTGCTACATTCGTTGTATTTGCTGTTCTTTCATAAATAAATGGAATACCTCTTATGATTTCAGTTCCTTCAATAAAGCATCCAACACTGGCAATTCTAAGGCTTTGGATTTGCGGATTAGCACCAACAGCCAAAGAAGCCAAGAATGGTAAAGTAGTATTATTAAGAGATGTAGCAGTTTTGCTGTTGGCATATCGTATAGCATGGACTAGTTGAAATTGTCCAGTGTTTGGATTTTCAATATAAAATGATATCTGACCAAAACCTAAGTATTGATATTTAATCTGAAATACATTACCCTTACTGAAATCAATTGCTGGCAAGTAATCGGTTCCATCCGCTTTATCTACATTCCATTGACTTTGTTTAACCTCGGTAATGACTGCGGAGTTGTTAAATTGGTATATTTTCATTACACCGCTTTCTCTTGAGAAGAAAAATCCGTCCGTCAAGAAGGAATCGCCAATACCTACATAAGATGAATATCCGCCTGCTTCATTTGTATTCCACAAAGCAGTAAATCTGACACATACACCCATACCAGCACGATATTTAATTTTCTTTTTTGTTTCAATGAATAATCTTGAACCTCCAACTGCCTGTGTTGTTAGATATGCCATAGCACTCTTTTGCTCTAATGTAGCACTAGTAGTGCTTGTGTTCCACTTATAGGTATTTACATTATACATAAATGTTTCTTGTATAATCGGTGTGTATTGTGATGTTGCTAATTCACCAAATGCTGTTTTTTCAACATTAGTCTCAAGATAACCATTATGCCCTACTTTTACATTTACGAAATCTCCGTCAGGATTTTGTGCGATTAAATTTCTCTGGTGGGACATCTCTATATATAAACAAAAAAATTAACTATCAAAAATTAATAATTACTTCTTAACTAATTGTAATAACATTTGCCTTCACTTGAACCTCTCGCTGAGTAATGGCCACGGTGTAATGGTTGTGAGCATTATTAGCAGTTGTCCCAATGAATTCCCATCGTCGCTCCATAGACAGGTCAAGTCCGCTAATCTCATTCTGGTCTTTGCTCCACAGCGGACGAGTGTTATCCCAAGCATCAACCCAGAACCAGTTATATTTGTATATGTCCGCATTCATCAAAGCCGAACCCTCAATCTTTGATTTCAAATACATATAGTCTTCTTCTAGGGAGGTATCAATATTAAACTCCTGCTGTCGTGCTCCGTCAAGTGTGGTGTAAAAATTTACAACCTTAGCCTGTGCTCTGTTATCGTTGTCATAAGCAGTATTCTTATTTTCTTCATTGTTAAAAACTGAGTGATAAATCTTCTTCAAACGGCGACCATGACCTCTGTCAAATCGCATAATAATATTTTGGGTTGTGGATGCTCCAATTGAGTTCTTATAAACATAAGGATAATCAATGTTAAAACTCATACCCTCAGTGCTAGCAATCTTCGCCTGAATGGATTGAATGACATCAGGATTAGTTTCAACAGCCAGAAACAAAGCAAGATTAGTAACATCAGCACTGACAGCCGTCGCCGCGGAGCCGACATTCGCAGTATTAATAGCAGTCGCCGCACCATTAGTCACTGTATAACTAGCTCTGTTAGTAGCACTCCACACAATCCTCATCGTCAAAATCTCAGGAAACATAATGGTTTTATCAAGAGCAAAAATAGTATTAATAAGCATACTCAAAGGAATTTTCACATTGATAGCAGCAGCACCATTAACACCTGCCAAATACTTTGCTTCGTTGTAATTAACATTTACAGGAGAAAGTGTGCCAGTGCCGTCAGTTAATGCTGTATCGTTATGACGACGAGCACTAATGGATGGTTCAGCAAACATAGCAAGAGTTCTCGCCGCCACGTTGTTACCAGCATCAGTCATTCCACGAAAATCTGTTCTGGTAGCTTCAACAGCACTAACATTAACCAATCCGTTCGCATTACACTTTTGAAGCATACAGCCGTATCCAGTAGCAATATCGTGATTAGGAAGGTCAAGGAAATCCTTCAAAGATATCTCGGGCTTCCAAAGCATTTTAGTAACCGTCCCGAGATGGTTAAGGTCGCACAGATAAACACCGCTACGGGTCTGAAGTTGAATTTGTCTAATGGATGAAAGGCAGTCCATAAAAATTCTACTATAAATGTTAGCACCACCTGTTCTAAGAGTATAAGTAAAGCTCAAATAAGAGCGGGCGAGATTGAACGGGCGACTGATAAGGTCAAATGATCGTTCTTGTCCGCCAGCAGTAGTGACCTCAAAGGTTCCAGAGCCCTCACGTGGAGCAAGTTTATTCAAACGATACGAAGCACTGATATAATCAGTCTTACTGAAGTCTAATTCTCCGCCGTGTTGAGTTGGCATTTTGTTTTTTGATTTTTAGGCAGTTGAGATTATTTGCTAATTCACAAGAATATATTTATAGAAAAAAAAATAAATAAATCAAAAATAATTATTTATCTCTGTTTCAAAAGATTGAAAAAGGATGTAAATAAATTAAAATAATTAGTCTCCCTGTAAATCAACAAAGTCATAACAACTCCCAAACCATTGAGATTTATAGCCTGATCGTTTTCGTCTGTAAGATAAAACCTATATACATTATTTGAACTGGTGGATAATTTCTTACCATACTCAGACCCACTTCCGTCGTATATAACGGCTCCGAATGGTATTTCGTTGGCAGTGTATATTTCTTGTAGCACATGATTATCTCCTTCCCCCACTAAGTCCGATTGAAGATACAGAGTTTTTTCCCCTGTCAAAATAATTACATTAGGCGACTTAATAAAATCATTAGCAAAGAAATATGTTGAATTTCTATCAAACCCCATTACCTCGTGAATACGGGTGTCACCATCAAATATAAACCGCGGTTGAATACCTCCGTTATTTGAAACACTGAATGTTAATTTGCCATCTTCTGGTTCTATGTTGGTATTATTACTGGATACAACATAAGTATAATTATTAGGGCTGTCTGCGGCTAGCACCTCCGACAACTTATTTTTTAGATTGTTCATTGTGTAGTTTCCTTCAGGTATCGTAATTAAAGCCTCATACCCGTCTTCGCTAAGGGTAAAAGTATTGTATGGTGAAGCCACAGAGTAATACGACTTTGGAACATAGATATGAAGAATTTTACAATGTGTTGGATTGTCTAGTGATTTTAAGTTTATCTCGTGTGTAAAGTCGCTGTCTGTACCTGTTATCCTGTTTTTACTATTGACATAATAGATACCAGAACTTCTTCCTCCCTTATACTCCATGATATTTAGAATTGCGCTTCGTGCTGTCGCACTCTCGCTTATTCTAAACATCGTTTTTTTCTTTTTCAAAAAAATTAATCGGTTTTCGATGGTTATCAACAAACGAGAATGAGTGAAACGAATGAGAGTGTAGTTGATAACTATCTTTCAAATAAAAGTATCAAAATTACCATACCCATTCTGTGCTTTTAATTTCTCCGCTTCTTCTTCCTTTAAGTCTGTGTATCCACTAGCAAACTTAAAGCGGTTGCCTTTCGCTCGCTCCATTAAAAACCTCATTGAGTGCCAACCGCACGTGTCTGAGGTGTTGGATTGTTGTTTTACTTGATTAACCTTCATTAACAAATAACTATCGGGGTGGCTTTTATCTATTAGCCTTTTCATTTGTTGCTGAAAGTCTTCCGTTGGTTGGTAAAGTGCTAATGGGTCATACACTTCCACTGACCTGTCTTTATCCAGACTTACCCATATAGCAATCCAATGAGACCCCGCTTGTTTGTGATTGTCCAAATTCATAATAAATCCGTATCGCTTTCTTTTTTCTGGATTTAGTTTGTAGATTTCATCACTGGCTATCGCTCCGAGATACCATCCATATTTTTTCATTATGTCATCTATTTCATTAGTCATTAAACCGCGACCCTCACCTTGCTGATCTATTTCGACGCGTCGAAATAGATCTGGTTGCTCTGTCTGTGGCTCTGGCTCTGGTTGCTGTGGCTCTGGTTGATCGGGCTCTGGAATATCTCCAACACGTTGGAGATATGGTGGTTGTGTCTCTAATGATGCGGTAATCGTAGGGGGTAGCGGTTGGGGCATCCCTTCATCAACATTTAAATCCGCTGAAACTTGTTTATCTACATTTGGGTCTATTGTCATTTTGTTAGTTAGAGTATTTACAAAATCATGTTTGTTCATTGTGTGTTTCCAATCTTTGCGGGCTAAGTATTTTTTTATTTTCGCTATTGAAAATACCTTATCAATTAATTCATCTAATGTCTTCGCTCCACTACCTTTTTGCTCATTAATACCCATATACTCTTCATATCTAGCGTAATCCGCCACTTTTCTTTTTACGTTTTTCACCTCACTTCCAACATCAATATTAAACCTTTTAATCATGTTAATTATCCAATTTGAAGTGTCTTTGTAATTTAATTTTTTATGTCCATCATTATCTAGTCTCTTTTTTAAAGCCTGTGCTAACTCTTTTATAGTAATGTTTGGGTGATAAGTTTTTGAAAATCCAGAGATTAAAAATTGATTAATTTGTAAATTTTCAAGATGCTTACCCTTTTCTTCAACTTTCTTTTTTTCCTTTTCAAGTTTTTCTTTATATTCTTCTGCTAACTTTTTCTGTTCTTCTAAAGATGTCGCTGTGGCTATAGCCATCTGAATATCTTGACTGGCTTTTTGTAAGTCTTTGAGACTCATCTTTTTAATGAATTTATCTGTATATCCTGCTAATTTCAGTGTTTCAATATCTTTCTGCTTTTGCTTTTTTTCTTCCTCATATTGCTCTTTTGTTTTCAATGGTGCTTCATCTCCTAAATTAGGTAAGGCTGGTGCTTGTGGTGGTGCTCCAAATGGTGGTGCTAATGGTGGTGCTTGTGGCGGTGCTTGTGGTTGTCCCTGTTGTTGTGGCATGATATATTGATACTGCTGTGGCGGTGGCATAATAGCCAATCTTTGGTTCCTTTGCTGTTCGTATTGTAAATCCTCTATGAGTTTTTGTTCCCTTCTTAGTTCTCTGTCTTTTTGCTCTTGTCGTTCCTTGATATCGGATAGTTCATTGCGGTGTATCCTTGCTAACTCATCCTGCCTTTCCTTCACATCTGCTACGTCTTTTCTTTCTTGCCTCTTCTTTTCTTCTTCAGCATCCTCCCTTTTCTTCTTTTCCTTTTCTTCCTCGTCATGTATTAACTCATATTTCTTTTGTAAGTTGCTTTGTATCTGGTTTCGGTTCTCGTGTTCAAGACGATTGAAATCAGATTTGATTATTTTTTCCCTTGGTTTGCGACTAGCCCTTTGAGACTTTGGTTTGCTAATATATTTCATAAAAAGTTTAACGATTTGTAATGTGCTTAAATCATTTGTTTTCTTACCAAAATCAAGATAATATTTTTTACCCTTCTGGATAATATACGGCCTCCCGCTCTTATTTCTATAAACTCGTGGTGGACGGACTTTTACCTTCTTAGTCTTAGCGACCATTGTATAGATAGACATCTATTTTTCTTTATTAAAAAAATTAATCTGAAACGATGTTTGTAAAACACGAAAATGAGTGATATGTTGAAAATTCAACATTGGATGAGAGTGTGGATTTACAAATATCAACGGAACTTTACAGCACCTCCTCGTTGCTTACCATACCCAAGTTTTGCAGCAGTAGCACTAACACTACCCGCGTAAGGCACCCCAACACTACTCAATGCCCCCGCAGTCCTAGAGATTACCTTATTATCGCGAAGGAATTTATTAACAGCCAAGGCAGTTTTTCCGACCTTAGCCCAGTTAATCTTTCCTCCCTTTTGACCACATCCCTTCTTGGTTTTCTTTTTTCCTCCCTTCTGTGGCATTGATGGATTGTATCCGATGTTATATCCTGATGGTTGTGAAATTATCACTGGTGATACTGGCATATATAATACAGAAAAATAATTAATTATTGATATTTAAAATTCCGCACTTTCGTCTTCGACTTTCGTGCGGTTTTTAAACATCGTTTTTTCGATGTTTATGAGCAAGCGAAAATGAGCGAAGCGAATGAAAGCGATGCTCATAAATATCATTACTTAAGACGATAAGCAAAGTTTTTTCTTAATTCATCATCAACACTTGAAACATAAAGAAAATTAAATCTCTCTTTCGTCGCCTCGTGATACTTTTGAAGAAAGTAATCAAAATCAAAAGATAAGTCTAAGTGTTTATACACGAGTTCCATTTTGTCCTGAGATTGGGCTGGAAAGATTAATAAATAATCTAACTGCTTTATGGCTTCTGGCCGTAGGTCGTTCAAATACTGACTAGACATAATAACCTTTGATTTATAGTGTCTGTTCTTTTTTAACAAATCGCTTACGGACTTGTCTCTTAATCCACTTCCTAAATCGTCCAAAACAAAAACAACCTCTGGCGAAATATACTTGCTCGGTCTTTCTTTCGGTGCTTCATTTGTCTGTTTCTTTTCTTTTCCGAAATAAAGAAATTGTGGTTTCTCCTTATCTCCAACATGTTGGAGATATTTCGGTTCTTTATCATCCTGTTTTACTTCTCCTTCGTGCTCTTCATCCTGCCTGTTCAGTTTGTCTAGTTCATAGTCTATCACATTCACCCCGTCTGATTTAAGAAAAGTATATACCGCCATCGGGTTGCCTCTGTTCTTAAAGTGCTTTACCATTGCTTTATAAATGTAGTCCTTGTGGATTGTTGAAGCGATAATAACGATACGGGTTTTTCTGTCTGTTGTCCGTTTCAGTATTTCAAAGAGTGCTGTTGTTTTCCCGCTCTTCTTTCTTGCGAGTAGAAATATGTTGGCATACGGCTCATTAAATAATTTATAACCTTTTGCTTTTTTGTTTCCATCACCCTCTTGTTTTACTGGCTTCACCTTGACATTGTTTATTTTCTCCATGATATTTTAGAATTGCGCTTCGTGCTGTCGCACTCTCTCTTATTCTAAAACATCGTTTTTTCTTTATGGTTTAAAATAAATTGGTGTTCGATGTTTATCAACAAACGAGAATGAGCAAAGCGAATGAGAGTGAAGTTGATAAATATCACCCGACGAATTCCAAACACACAACAATTCGCCCCGCTAAATTTCCTGTGTCAATATTTCCGCTGTCAGTTTCAAGGATTTTAAATGTATATTGGCCGTCAGTCCATCCTACAACACCCAAATTATAACCGAGATTTGAAATGTTTGCTGTAGTGCTGTCCGCGAATGTTCCAATAATTCCAATTCTATCCATGTAAAGAATTCTGGTTTTGGTTTCGGTCTGGTCGTTCATATAGTGGATAAACTTAACATTCATTTTGGTGGGTGTGAATGACATTTGGATATTCTTATTAAATGTTTTGCTTCCTCCAGCAAAATCATTGCTCAGAAAAATAATCTTTTGGTATTTATAGTCAGTCATGGTTATATTACTACTCATAAACTTTTTAATAATCAAAATATTTTCGCGGAGTGCCTGCGACTTTTACTCTCGAGTAAGCGAAAAAAAGAATATTAGTTGTGTTTATTGTATTCAAAAGGGTATAGATACTAAATTTAAATGTATTTACAAACCGATGAGTGATTGGTGTGTTAGTTTTGATGAAGCCATTCCTTTAATGTGTTCAAATGATGATATGTGGTATAAAATACATACCTATGAATGTTCATTTCTTTGAAGAAGGTGATGGAAGGCATATCCCAATCAAAAGTGTTAAAATACCGACATAAGTATTAGCAACCTCACAAGGTAAGTTCTTTTCAGATAGCCTTACGATACAAAGGGTGATGATGGAGATAATGATACCCATTTGAAATAAGTATTTAATAAGTCGGCTGTCTGTTGGTCTGTTTGTTATACAACAACAATTCCAGTTATCTTCCAATTCGTGCTCTACTTTTTTTTCCTCATTCTTCAATGAAATGTCTAAAACACGATTTTTTATTTCTGGAGTTAGTTCCATATCTCGGACCTGTCCGAGATTATCCATATCAATGACTGGAGGTGGCCTATGAAGTCTAGTTGTATTATTGCTGGACATTTGAAAAAACGACTGCTCGTATTTCTGCTAATTGATAATCTTCGACTTGTCGAAGATACCTTGGTCTTGTAATATATTCATAAGATTTTTATTTTCTTTTTCTAAATTAACTACTCTTTCCGTTAAATGTTGAAAAGCACTGACTAATATTGGTATGAAGTCAGTGTATGATATACCTTCAAAGTTTCCATTTCCATCGCCTGCTTTTACTCCACTTTCAGATACAAATTCTGGAAATACTTTTTTTACTTCATCCGCAATAAATCCGTGGTTCTTTTTCTGTTTCTTTTCGTCTGATTTCAAATAATATGAACAGCAATTTATTTTCATAAGTTTATCGCAACAATCCCCGCAGTCTAGTGTTTTAATATCTGATTTTAATCTCCTGTCTGAACCAGAAGACCATGTATTTGCCCCCGCATACAAATAAACATAACCTGTATTGTTTTCACCATTTGATAGTGAAGTTGACCAAGCGTGTAATAAACCACCTGTATTCATTATTGAAGCATAACCTGATGAGTCTCCTGCTTTCATAAATATTTGTGGGTTTGTCGTATTGCCTGGTCTTTTTCTTAATGTTAAAAATCCGCTGGATGCTGTTGTTAGGCTTGTATCACTCTGAGCATAGATTACTCCAGTCCCCCTCGCATAAAAATTTAAATCTTGATTGGTATTGCTTCCAGTAGCATATATTGAATTATAACCAAAACCAACTCCCTGTGTCCCGTTGCTGTGTCTAAATTCAACACCGCCAGAAGATTGGCCAAGATTGGCGGTAGCATATAATCCGACTGGTGTAGCATGAGACCCACTTCTTGCTTCTCCTCTTATATCTGCCGTGCTATTAACAACAGATATACCCGCATTTGCCGTTATTGACTTTGAAGCCGTAATCGTTGTTTCGTTGATTCTGAATAATTCAGTTGAACCATTAGCATAAAATACGTGATTACAACCAGATGAAACATTATATAACAATGTAGAGGATGCAATGCCTAATCCAAAAAATGCTGTTGTAGAGTTTGTTCCATTATCATACAATACTAGTTTATTATTAGCATTTGCAGATCTGTCTATGAAAACACTTTTTCCAGCACCTACCACTATGTTGTCGCTTGTTGTTAATGTCGTCGTTGATATACCCGCATTTGCCGTTATTAATCCACTCGCAGTTGCTGTTGTTGTTGATATACCCGCGGTTGAAGTAATTGTAGTTCCAGTTATTGTTCCACCATTTGTTATATTGTTTGAATTCATATCTAAGGCACCATAAAATCGCATACCGCCAGCATTGTTAAAACGGACAATGTCGGACGAAGCACTTTTATTATCCAAAAGTTTTGAAATATAAAGTCCTGCTCCTTTTACATCAGATGCTACATTCGTAAATACATAACCTCGTTGGTTCGTGGTTCCACTTGAAGCAGTATTTAAAGTGTATAAGAAATACTGATAATCACCCGTTGTCTGACTGAAAAAGATATCTCCTCCATTTTGGTTTAATATCCTCGCCCCATTATATGTTATATTTCCACCATTAATGATATCCACATTATTAAAATCGGCTTGGCTTAACAAATTCAGTGCTCTTACATCATTTCTACTTCCATTAAATATCTTAATTCCTGTTATTGTTTGGTCGCCTGTTAGTTTTACATTTTGCCCGTCCAATGTGTCCGCATACCCTTTTGTCGCTCCGTCCGTTGATAATGTCGGAGTTCCAAGGTTCGCTATTTTGCTACTATTACAATCTAACCCCGAAGCATTTACCCAACCGACTATTGCTCCATCAATAACGAAACTTACTTTTTTCGCATTTATTTCAAAGTTATAATTCACACCCGTGCCCATATTAAGGCATCCAATAGTTCCTATGTTTGCTGTGGAGTTAAAAACCACGAATGTTCCTTTTGTTGTCGCATTCGTTGAATTTCCTGTTATTTCAAGGGCACTGCTAAATGTCTTAATTCCTGCTATGGTTTGGTTTCCTGTTAGTTTCACATTTTGCCCGTCTAATGTATCCACATAACTTTTCGTTGTTGCGTCCGTTGTTGCTGTTGGTGTGGCTAAGTTTGTTATTTTTCTGTTGTTTAAAGATAGTGTCGTGCCCGTTGCTGTCGCTATTACATTATCCCCAGCATATAAATCAACATATGAACCTGTTATTTGTATTGGATAATAGCCCTCGGTTGCTATTTTTTGTGCCACAATCTCTCCTATATTTGTCGCCGTATCAAAGGCGATACCGATACCATCAAAAGCGGTTGGAGCAGTAGCACCTCGCACTTCTATTGTTGAAGTAAATTTTTTATTCCCTGCTATGGTCTGGTCTCCTGTTAGTTTAACGACAGAAGTATCAAGAGTAGAAACATCAACACCATCAACAAGATTAACATTTGTTATACTTTGGCTTTTCATATCAATCCCCGCACTAGCATTTATTATGTTGCTGAATGTTTTGGTTCCTGCTATGGTTTGGTCTCCTGTTAGTTTGACGACTGCGGTATCAAGGGTGGATACATCAATACCATCAACATTACCAACATTTGTTATGTTAAATCCTCCCATATTTAAACTGCCCGTCATAGCCGTCGTGCCGTCCTTGGCCAGTTTCGTATCGGTATATGCTTTTGTTGAAGCATCGCCATCATAGAATGGTGCGGGTAGTCCGCTGATTGCTGTCGTGCTGTTAAGATTTAAAACATTATTTGTTAATGTCATTCCACCACCTGTTGTTGGAGCAAAAAGTATGGACGAGCCTACAAAAGATAATGGATAGCCCGTTGCCCCACCTACCTCCGACGAATAGATAGAGCCCATATTATTGTTGTAATTGAAGAATAATTTTCCTGTGTTTAATGGATTTGAGTCTTTTACGGCCACATAAGTAGTAAATGTTTTGTTTCCTGTTATGGTTTGGTCTCCTGTTAGTTTTACGGCTGAAGTATCAAGAGCCGAAACATCAACACCATCAACCAAATTAACATTTGTTATACTTTGGCTTTTCATATCAATCCCCGCACTAGCATTTATTATACTGCTAAATGTCTTAATTCCTGCTATGGTTTGGTCTCCTGTTAATTTAACCACAGCACTATCAAGGGCAGAAACATCAACACCATCAACATTACCGACATTTACTATATTAAAACTTCCCATATTCAAATCTCCAAACATCATAGTGAGCCCATCCAATCTAAGAAAAGGTGAGTTTGTATTGCGCCATTGTCCTGTGCTATAAATGAGTAATTGGTTATTGGAGGGTGTGCCTGTTATGACTACATCATTTAAAGCATCTATTGACTTGTTTGAAAATCTTGTGTCAAATCTACCATCAGTATAGTATAAATTAGTGCCTTCTTTTATGTCCGTTGTGCTTTTGGTAGCCAGTCGTGTGTCAAATCGGCTGTTGGTAAAATAAAGATTTACGGGGTCAGCATCTTCCGGCACCCTATCTGTGTATAAGCCCACTATGTTTGTGTTGGTAAGGTCTAAGTTTTTTATGTCTAGACTATCAACGGCGATTTCTGATAAGCCCAAGAGTGATTTATATTGACTACCCATTGTATATTAATTAATAAAATAATTAATTTGTAAATACTAAAAATATAAAAATCTTAGTATAGAATGCCGTCCGCTGAAGCAAGTCGTAAGAATTGGGGTAGTGCTGTGGAAGGAATAAAAGCGAAAGCAAAACAACGAAAGATGGAGCATGCTAAAAATGTATTAGCACAATATAGAAATGCTGTAAAGCGAGAAGACGAAGATATGGAGGAACGAATAAAACAAATTGAAGAAAAGAACTTGGCTAAGGATATTATTACTGAACAAGATAATGATAGCCCAGAGGAAAAGAGTGAGAGTGAGGACGAGGTTGATTTCACTGATATAATTGCCGAAAAGATGGCGAAAATGAAAATCAAAAGAGCGAAGGCGGAGACTAAGAGAGCGAAGAAGAGCAAGAAGATAGAGCCCGAGCCAGAGAGTGAAGAAAGTGAAAGCGAGAGTAGTGAAGAAGAAATCAAGCCTAAGAAAGGTAAGGGTAAAAAATCAAGTAGTGTAAGTGTAAAGGTATATAATCAATCTTCAGGTGCTAAGAAAGAAAAAAGTGATGAAATAGATAGAGTGTTTTTAAAATTTTAAATTCACCAAAGGAAATGATAAGAATAATAATTACTATACTCTGGATTATTATAAGTTAATTCACCTTTTGAATTTTTTATAGCCTTTGCTCTTTTTCTATAATTTTTTCTTCTTACTTTATCTAAATGATCTAAATGTGAATATAGTCCTATGCGGTCTTTATAATGTTCATATCTAGTATCACCAAAATTGATAACCTTACCTTTTGGACTAATGACTTTATATTTTTTATTCTTAATGTTGGACTTTAAAAATCTCATTGTATATAATATGGACTATAAACATACAATTATTAATACACAGAATGCGGAATATCTCCAACATGTTGGAGATAAGGGTCAACTTGAGGACACACCAACTGGAGAAGAAACAAAAAGGACGAAAGAAGAAGAAGCCCTTGAAATACACCACCAAAAGAAAAACCCGAAAATATGGAACACGATATGGGTAGATAAACCATTAGACCAAGTCTTTCTTGACTTAGCAGATATGAGTAAGATAAAAGATAAGAAAGGAAATAAGGGGTATGCTTGGATGTTAGTTTGGATTGATTGTCATTCAAGATTTTTAATAATCATTCCATTAAAAAATAAAACAGCGAAAGAAGTATATTATGCTTTAAAGTCTATACCTTATAAACCGAAATCAATTACTACCGACAGCGGAGGAGAATACAAAGGAGCAACTCGTGATTATTTTATTCAAAATGGTATTAAACATGATGTCGTTGAAGTCGGCGACCATAGAGCGCTTGCGGTTGTTGATAGAGTGATAAGAAGTATTAGAAGGTGGTTGGATTTATTATTTGAAACAAATAGAAATTTTGATTGGGTTAGTTATATTCAAGACTTAGTCAATGCGTATAATCATAAAGTTCATAGAGGAATTCAAGCCAAACCTGTGGATGTCTTTGCTAGAAGAGATAAAAATAAACAGAAAATAACCCGTGATAATTTAATTAATGAATTCAATATCGGCGATAATGTCCGTAAGGAAAATAAAAGAAATGTTTTTTCAAAAGGCGGTAAAACATTCTCTAAAATTATTTATAAAGTCAAAGGTAGAAAAGGGTTTAAAATCATACTAAATAACGATGAGTTGGTAAGCCCGCGTGATTTATTGAAAACTGATTTTGATAAACCTGTTGATGAAGAAAAAGATA
>WBZZ01001696.1:92500-97500 GCA_019918135.1 Paulinella micropora
ATAAATGAGAAATGGCCAGGCAAGTGACTGGACAGCATAGTGCTGGTAGAGCCAAAGTTTCATAAAGCCATTGATCGAGCAGCTATCGATGGCTTGCATAGAAAGAATGAACTTCTTTTGGATTTCTGCTCGTTGCTCGTTTTCGCTGAGGTCATGGTAGACAATCCATCCGAGGTCTTTGAAAGGCTTGTCAGCGATGAAGTTAATTGGTTTGCCAGTAATAGTCAGGGCGGGGTCGAAAGGTGGGAACGAAATCGGCATTAATCGTTTGAGACCCTTATGGTCGTCGGCTTTAGTCCAACATTTGAAAGCAAGGCTTTTGCATTTGGGCGGTTTCGCGGCCATTGTTCTGGTCCATGACAGAAATTTGTCTATCATGTTGATGGACGATTGACAGTGTTTCGTGGATCGGCTGTGTAGTTTGAGATCGTCAGCATAGGCAGCTTCGTGCACGATTACTTCATCCGTTGAGGTCTTATGTTTGAAATGGTAACCGTTGTTTTTGGTCAACGATGCTAGGAGGTCAAGTAGTAGATTGAAAACTATATTGAAAAGGAGAGGAGAGATGCAGCATCCTTGAAAGACGCCCACAGCAAAAACGAAGGGTTCTGATGACCATTCTTTCCCTTCGATTGTGGCTACTAAGAGTTCGTAATATAAGAAGATTATGCGTGCAAACATAGGGGCACGTGGTACCACCAGAGAGCGAACTGGATCAAGTTGTGATTTACGCTTCCAAAAGCGTTTTGTAGGTCAATCCATGCTATGACCAGTTGGCGATAGTGATCTTTTGCATTTCTGATGGTAGCCTTTGTGGCAGCAATGTGTTCGGGGCATCCTGCAACGTTACGGAGGAAACCCTTTTGTTTTGCTCTGTCAAAGTATTTGTTATCCAGCAGAAAACTCTCTAGGCGTTTTGACCACAAAGAGAAAAATACCTTACCCGAGCAGTTTGTCAGAGCAATCGGACGATAGTTTGAGGCCTGAAGTGGATCGCCGTCCTTATGAAGAGGGAGATAGCAGCGTGGGCCCAGCTGTTAGCTACATCAGTTGTCCACCACTTGACAATGAGTTTGTGCAAGAAAGATAAAGCGGTGGGAAGTCTCTTGTAAACAAGGTAGCTAATACCATCTTTGCCAGGGGCTGCACCATTACGCTTAGCGAGCACAGATCTTTTGGTTTCCAAGAAGGACGGTGGCTTGAGGTCAAAGGGGACAGTTGGTAGAGGTGGGCGAACCATTTCAGGTAAGGGCACGTAGGTTTGTTCACGATTAGCGTCTTTGTATAGGTTGGGAAAGTAGGAATCACAGTCTTCTTTGGATAGGGAGGAAGTGGTTTGGGTTGAGGGGGGATGAAACAGATTTCTGGCAAACTTATGAGGGTCAGTTCGGAAGCGTGTATTTGCTTGTCGTTGAGCGGAGCTTAAAGTTGCTTCCTTGAGACGGCGGAGGCGGTTACCGGTCTTCAATAATACTCGCCAAGTTTTTTGCAAGCTTTTTGCAACAGCAGCTGGAATTGAACCTGCCCTTTTGAGATCTCGCATATGTCTCTTTTGGACCAGTTTTGTTGTCGGTTTTGCGTGAGTTCTGTTTGGAGCCGGATTACGTGGCGGTTTTTTCGCTCATGAGTTTGTTCTTCTGTTTTTGTTTGAGGTACCCGTTGTGATATGAAGTCGTAGAGATATCTTTCAAATTTCGCTACTGCTTCGTCACACGACAGGCGTTTGATGAGAGAGAAGGGGAGGATGAGAGGGAGTGCGGATTGGAGTTCTTCTTCAATGCCTTTCCATTCGCTTGGTGTTGATGGCAATACCAGGCGTTTTCTTCTTTCGGTTGGTTCTTTCGGGGCACTTCTTGTCCGATGGACGAAATGAGAGTATGTCTCGGCGTCAACACAGTGGGTGGAATCCAGGTTGATAATGCCGGGTTGCGACTTGTAGTCCGGATGGACGTGCGCTTTTGGTCTCTTCTTTTCGAGGAGGCCCGAAAGATCTTCGTAAGGGTGAACATGAGCAAAATCTTCTCCAGTGGGTTCAGGCTGTGCAGAGCACGCACTGGGAGGGTGACGGCGGCCACTCGATAGATAGATAGATAGATAGATAGATGGATCGATCGATCGATCGATCGATCGACCGACCGACCGACCGACCGACCGATCGATCGATCGATCGATCGATCGATGGATGGATGGATGGATGGATAGATAGATAGATAGATAGATAGATAGATAGATAGATAGATAGATAAGATAGATAGATGGATAGATAGATGGATGGATGGATGGATCGATGGATGGATGGATGGGTAGGTAGGTAGGCAGGTAGGTAGGTAGGTAGGTAGGTAGGTAGGTAGATAGATAGATGAGATATGTCGCAAAGGAATGTAGTCCTTGCAAAGGAACGCAGTTTCACATCAAACAATAATTTGTGTACTGTGCATGTGTCCGGGATGGGAATCACGGGTAGACTGTGTTCTGGAAAAAGAAGAGGAAGGACGTTGAAGAAAAAGGCAATCTAGGAATGGAGAGTGGGAGGATAAGGAAGAAGAGAAAGAAAAGGAAGCCGTTAGTCCAAGTGTTTTGAGCACCGTAAGCTTGCGCAAGCTACAATGATGACATTGTATGAGGCCTAAACCCCCGCAGGGACCTAGCCCGGGCTATGCAACACTGGACGGCTATGATGGAATGCAGTCACCAATACGGACTAGAGGAAGATTAGTCCAATTTTTGACTGCACAGGAGCGATAAATCGCAAAAGAGCAACGAGCTACGCAGGAGGATAGCTTGAAGCATAGGGATTTGGATTGGGGATGGGAAAAACCTAAGGCGCGGAAACATCGATGAACAGAGAACGATACCATGCCGCGAGCCCCGCATTCGATTGGTCGAAGGTGGCAGGTCCATCCGTTGTCCTCGATTTGAGATTTGAGCTCGTTGTATCGGTTGGTCTTGTATGCTCGTGCGTCAAGGATGTTTTCCTCGACCGGGCACGTTAGCTCGATCAGAATACATATCTTGGTAGACAGTGACCAGACAACGATATCGGGGCGGAGGTCAGTGACACAAATGTGGACAGGAAAGGCTTGCTCAGAACCGGTGTATTGGGTTTGGAGCTGCCAATCGTTTGCAGTGTCAAGCAGGCATGGTCGATGAAATGACTGTCCCTTAGGCTTCTGCTCGCCCTCTTTCACAAACATAGACTTTGATTCATTTTGGTCTATAGGGGAGCGTTTGTTATGGCTCTCGATGTGTTTTTGAAGGGGAGCTTCAATAGTGCAGAGCACAGAGTCATGACGCCAGGTATAGCGGCCTTGTTTGAGGGCAACATGGCAACCGGAGAGGATGTGGCATAGATGTGCTTGACCAGAACAGAGGGCACACTTGTTGTTGGGAATGATTCCCCACAGACGTCTAAGGTCGGGGGTAATAACCGAGTTTGTGCTTGCGTTGATGACCCAAGAGATTAAACGGGGATTACGGGTTCCGATGAGGCGAGCCCAGGAGAGGTCGAAGGGGCATGCGTCTTCAAAACGAAGGAAGCACCCTTGCATGGCTTTGTCCATGCACTGTGGTTGTCTCAAGTATTGTCTCAGCAGCTAATTCTAAAACCCTGTCTTTGCGGTCTGTGATGGAATGTTCTTTTGGGTAGCGACCATGGCCAAGTCCGAGATGATCGGATTGGCCTCGATGTTTGAATTCAAAATCAACTTGTGCCTCAAGCTTTTCGAGCATAGGCTCTGGTTTCCAGATAGTTCGAAATGTTTCGTGTTTCATCAGGTTCATCGCATAAATGGACGAGAGGTGTTTATCTGGGCAGTACTTCAGCATGTGAGCACGGTTGATTTGAAGTCGCTGGTAAAAAGAGACGATGGACTGGAGCTGTAGACCGAATTTCGAGCGTGGGCGGTAAAGGCAAGAGACCAGAGCTCTTTTGTAGATATTGGCCCATTTTTTGAGGAAGCGGGTCGCAATTTTCTCAAGGGTTTTGGCGAAAGATAAGCAGAGGTCATAAGTGAGAAATGGCCAGGCAAGTGACTGGACAGCGTAGTGCTGGTATAGCCACAGTTTCATAAAGCCATTGATCGAGCAGCTATCGATGGCTTGCATAGAAAGAATGAACTTCTTTTGGATTGCTGCACGTTGTTCGTTTTCGCTGAGGTCATGGTAGACAATCCATCCGAGGTCTTTGAAAGGCTTGTCAGCGATGAAGTCAATCGGTTTGCCAGTAATAGTAAGGGCGGGGTCGAAAGGTGGGAACGAGATCGGCAATAATCGTTTGAGACCCTTATGGTCGTCGGCTTTAGTCCAGTATTTGAAAGCAAGGCTTTTGCATTTGGGCGGTTTCGCGGCCATTGTTCTGGACCATGACAGAAATTTGTCAATCATGTTGATGGACGATTGACAGTGTTTCGGGGATCGGCAGTGTAGTTTGAGGTCGTCAGCATAAGCAGCTTCGTGCACGATGACTTCATCTGTTGAGGTCTTATGCTTGATAACCGTTGTTTTTGGTCAAGGATGATAGGAGGTCAAGGAGTAGGTTGAAAACTATGTTGAAAAGGAGAGGAGAAATGCAGCATCCTTGAAAAACGCCAACAGCAAAAACGAAGGGTTCTGATGACCAATCTTTCCCTTCGATTGTGGCTACTAAGAGTTCGTAGTATAAAAAGATTATGCGAGCAAACATAGGGAGCACGTGGTACCACCAGAGAGCGAACTGGATCAAGTTGTGGTTTACGCTTCCAAAAGCGTTTTGTAGGTCAATCCATGCTATGACCAGTTGGCGATAGTGATCTTTTGCATTTCTGATGGTAGCTTTTGTAGTAGCAATGTGTTCGGGGCATCCTGCAACGTTACGGAGGAAACCTTTTTGTTTTGCTCTGTCAAAGTACTTGTTATCTAGCAAAAAACTCTCTAGGCGTTTTGACCACAAAGAGAAAAATACCTTACCCGAGCAGCTTGTCAGAGCAATCGGACGATAGTTTGAGGCCTGAAGTGGATCGCCG